>JAWPHD010005927.1:0-153515 GCA_037043455.1 Cyrtodaria siliqua
CAGCTTTTTCTGAACCATACAGAAATATGATTTCTTAATTAAAATTTAAATCTGAAGCCTAAAGCAAACCACTAATTGCTTTGATGGCTGTTGCCACCTTCCTCATTTTCTCACTTTGTGTCTGTCTGTCGGATTTTTTTCGTGAGAAAACGCTTCTTGCGTGAGATAACAGAAATTTCATTTCCCTTTTTATCTGGCTCATCTGAACTAATTGACATGTTATCCGAATCTGATTCCCTCATTTTGGTGGCACCTGATGAAAATGAGATGGGTGTTGTTTCCATTTTAACAATCTCCTTATCATCTGACGAAAAAAAAGGAGGTGTCAAGTGAGGAACATTGGTGTCAGAATTAGAGTTTTCATGATCTGAATTATGTTGTGCACGAATTCGTTTACGTAATTCCATCAACGGGATGTCAGATTCATCGTCAGAATTATTACGTTCTTGGCGGTAACGTTTGACTAATTGAGCTAATGGCAGTTCATCGTCATCATTACTGTCAGATATATCTGAGGTGGGATTTGAAGTATGACCGCTTATCGGTGGAACTACATAATTAGCTTTCCTAATTGGATGACTTAACTTATCTTTTGGTATCTGCCATTCATCCACATTAGCTAAACGTAGGTTGTGTGCGTGTACCTTAGTGACAGACCCATCGAGCTGGCTTTTGATAATGTATGTTACAGGTGTGGTTTGTTGATAATGCGATAATAAGGACGCCATTTTGATTCTAATTTGCTCTTTCGAGTGTGGTTTTTATAATAGACGGGGTTCCCACTTCAAAAGTGACTAGCTTAGTATTTTTGTTTGCATATTTGGCTTGTCGGCGTTTTGCATCTTTAAGATTTTGATGAACTAAGAGAAATGATTTATGTTGTTGTTCTAACGCGATTTTATGCATATCCTCACCCACATATTTTCTGCGTGGTTTGAGAATTGTGTCTATCGGCAACACTACATCCCTATTATATAATAGAAAGAATGGTGAAAATTTCAACGACTCACTGACATTAAAGCGAATTGCAGCCAAAGCTTGATTCAAATACACATCCCATGTATTCAAATTATCCTTCAATTTCTTTGCTAAAATATCACCTAACACGCGGTGGTACCGTTCGATTTTGTTACTCTGGGGATGGTAATAGGACGTAGTAATATGATGAATGTTCAAAGTAGCCAGGGTCTCTTTAACAGTTCTATTTATAAACTCGCCGCCATTATCTGAGACGAGAGCCATCGATGACCCGTATCTTGGAAATATTTAATCAATTATCAAATGTGCGATTGTCGCACCGCTCTTATCGGGCACGGGAAAAGCTTCGGGAAGCTCGAAAATAGGTCGATAAAACTTACGATGTACTTGTTACCAGACAGTGATGTTGGATATGGGCCAGAAACGTCTACAGCTACCTTTGCAAAAGCGTATGGAGGAATATCGGTTTCTTGTAATGGAGGTTTGATCTTTAGCAAGTTTCTGGTTTGACAGGTAACACAACTAGAGACATAATTTAGCAGTTCTTTAAACATGTTTGACCAATAATACTTCTGTTTAATTGTGTCATATGTCTTGTCAACACCCATATGACCGTTAGAGTCATGATATTGCTGAATTACCTCTGGTCTTAAGTGACTTGGGAGATAAAGACGTAAGATAGGATCTGAATCAGCGTTTGAGATATAGTACAATATATCATCGTGAATAACATGCCTATTTGCTAAGGTAGGTGTTAATTTGTCATTTCGAAGTCCAGCCTTGATTTCGACTAAAATTTCATCTTTTTCCTGTTCAGTTACCATGTCTATGCCAGGTTCGATCTTAGGTTTCTGCAAATGATCTTCAAGATTAACATTGCACTTAAAATACCTTCTTGGCTCAAACCTATTCGAATTCAGTGCATTAATATGATAGGTGTTATCATTGATGTCAGGGTAATAACCCTCGACATCCTCGGGTACAGCATCTAAGGGCAACCGAGATAACATATCTGCGACACTGTTGTTCACCTCTTGGATGAACTCCAATTTGCAGTCATAGCCGGCAATACCGAGAGCCCACATTTGAATTTTCTTATTTTGCATTGGAGAATATAACAGATATTTCAATGGAAGGTGATCTGACCTAATTATGAAGGTTGCCCCATGTAAAAAGTGATCTAACTTTTGCAAGGCGTAATGGATCGCAAAAGCTTCTTTCTCGATAGTAGACCAACGACATTGGGTATCACTCAACTTGTGAGACAAAAAGTGAATGGGTTTTTCATTTTTTATACCAGGAACAGCCTCAGTTGGTTCATCAACTGGCTGTGTCAAGCAAGCTCCTATGCAATTGTTACTTGCATCCGTATAAAGGACATAAGGTTTTCCTGGGTCAGGGTAACCTAACATTGGTAATATCGCTAAACTGTTCTTCAAACTTTCAAAAGCCTCTTGACAGTTAGCGTCCCACTTAAATTTAGCATATTTTCTTGTGAGAATTATGATTGGTTGTGTTATTTTCGAAATCTTTGGAATAAATCGACGATAATAACTGCACATACCAATAAAGCTGCGTACCTCTTTTACACAGGTAGGCGCAGGTAACGATTTTATGACTTCCACTTTCTTTGGATTAGGTTTAATTCCGTCTTTATTGATAACGAAGCCTAAATACTCAGTCTCCGCTTTTAGAAAATTACATTTCTTTAACTTTAATTTTAAACGATGTTGCCTTAACCGTTGAAATACTTTTTCAATGTGAGCCAAATGTTCTTCAAGTGTAGAACTGAATATCAAGATGTCATCAAGATAAGCAGTTGTGTAACTGTCTAACCCAGCAAGAACATGTGACATAAGTTCTTGAAATAGAGCTGGTGCATTGGTTAACCCAAAAGGCATGACATTGAACTGAAATAGCCCTCTATGACAAGCAAAAGCTGTCTTTTCAATATCATCTTCGTTCATGGCTACTTGCCAATAACCTGATTTGAGGTCCAGTAATGAGAAGTATTTAGCTTTGCCTAAAAGGGCCAATAGGTCATCCACTAATGCCAAAGGATACGCGTTTGATTTTGTAATTTTATTTAAGGCCCTAAAATCTACACAAAATCGTTTAGACCCACCCTTTTTATCTACAATGACCACAGGGAAACTCCAAGGAGATTTTGATCTGGAAATAATATTTGCATCTAACATTTCTTCTATTGCCTGATCAACTATTTTTCGGTTGTTTAGTGGTGTTCTGTAGGGTCTTAATTTAATTGGTTTATGGTCGCCTGTGTCAATTTTCATTTTGACTGTTTCAGTGTGACTTAAATCAGAATCTTTCTGTGCAAACAGATCAGCATTTTGTTTTAGTATTTTAATTAATTTTGCCTTAAATTCGGGGGGGGGGGGGGGGGGGAGCATCAACGCTATCAAATTCACTTTGATCCTTAAGATCACCATTTTGATCCTTAGTTACACTAGAAATTTGTTGATTTTGAATTAATACTATTTTAGCTACCGCGCAACCTTTCCTTAAGGTAAATATTTGGTTTGTGGTGTTTGTTATCACAATAGGAACAATTGTATCTCTTTTTACTTTCGAAACTGAATTTGCAACTAATAAACCTGGCTCATAGCTAAGAAAACCACGTTCAACTGCTGAAACTTGGTAAGTTTGACCATTTGTTTGAAAATTAGGACTTTTTCTAACTCGACAATTACAAACGACGCTCGTCTGAGGTGGAAGTTTAGTTTTAGATTTCAATCGAATTATCGATGAAATGTGAATATCTTCCTGAAGTGGTACATATTTACCAGCGACCCTAATACACCCAATGTCATAATAAATACGAACACCATTATAAAGTAACCAGTCTTTTCCTATTATTATTCTCCTATTCATTCCCCTGACTACGTAAAAGTTATGACTCATTTTGATACCACCTATCTCGAAAATGATTTCTGTGCTCCCATCGCAAGTAAGCGGACCTCCGGTAACAGACTGTAAGTAAGCTTTGCGAGTTGTATCTAATTTTGGTTTTAGTTTAAATTTGTCATAAACGTCTCGATTTATTAGTGACACGTCACTTCCGGTGTTAATGAACGCCCTAAGTTTTTGTTTCTGGATCCTTAACAAACAAGAATTTGGGTTTGATGTTAATGCAATATTGAATGTGGGTTTGCTTCTATTTCTCCTCCCACCGGCTTCTACATGAGAGGAGCGGAATCGTTTAACTGACCCCTAACCAGTCTACCTTGCTGTCCGTTCGACCAATTTGTCTCATTTCGACATTCCCTGGCAAAGTGACATATTTCTTGGCATTGCCAGCACACTAACCGTGTACGGTCGATCGGCCTACGACGGGGTTTATTTTCAGTAATAGCATTTACTTCCCGTTTTTTCTTTCGACACTCGTCCACAACATGACCATTCTTATGACAATAAGAACATTTTTGCCTCCTTAAATGGTCAACTTCCATAGGCTGTTCATGTGTCGGTTCATTATTCTGGTAATGATGACCTGTCCTTAACTGAAACCTCTTTCTAAGGTTCTGTTCTGCTGTTGCAGTAGCAATTGCATCTTGCAACGTGTTTGGGTTGGTTCGCATGACTCGAAGTTTCATTCCATCGTCATGGAGACCATCGATAAAATACCCTATCAATTGTCTATCCCTAACATCTTGGGCCTGCCCTGCAAAGGCGTCATCACCTAAGGCAATAAGACGTTCGGCATATACATGAATTGTTTCATTACGTTTTTGAAGGACTTTGCGTAGTAACAAAAGTGCATGTTGTGGGTCAACAACTTCAGCGAAACGAGCTTGAAGTTCTGCTTTAACTTGTGCCCATGTGTGGGTAGGGTTTGCATCCATATACCTTTTCAAGAAATCACTAACGGGACCCTTACTTGCCTGATAAGCAACCAATTTAATACTGTCAAGTGCCATGCCAACTAACAAGGAGTATTTCTCAATACTTTTTATCCAATCCTTAAATAATTTGCTTTCCCCCTCAAATGGCGTAACTGTGATATACTTCTACTACTTGTTATTAAAATATTATTATTACTTATTAAAGGGTATGGTAGTGTTACAAATTGCCTGTTAAGACGATAGGGTCTTCCTTTTCATCTGATCTTTACCAAACTTTATCAGATTATTAATATCAATGAAAGCTTCGATACGTTCGAAAACCAGCGAGATTGGACCAGTAACACTAGAGTTATGGCCCTTGATTTAGATAGGTTGCCTTGTTAAGATGATACGGTTATCATTCATTTGATCTTTACAAACCTTTTCCAGATAACTAATATCAATGAAAGCTCGGGCAAGTTTGAAAACCAGTAACACTGGAGTTATGGCCCTTGATTTAGTTATTAATGAAAGCTCGAACAAGTTCGAAAACCAGCCAGATAGGATCCTAAAAGCGGAGTTGTGCCTCTTGATTTTCGTAATGTGCTATATTTAATATAATCCTGAACAACAGCAAATAGTCTTCGTATTTTGCTTCTTTCATTACTTCTCATGAACAGACTCAATAAAACCGAGACTGCTGCTTTCTTCTCTTAATTGTGTTAGTTGCTCTCAAAGGATCACCTTTATCAGTACTTATTAACATTCACACTAGCGTTCGTTTAGTGCAGTGTGGCGGCTGTAAAAAGTCTCCCCGTGCTACGAATCAGAAGTGTTATTTTTTTACTGGTCCTTTGGGACCAACGAGCCCAATATAGGTGGCTTTGAAGTAGAATACGCTTAAGCCGGTGCTAGGGGGCATGAGAAGTGTTGCTTCTTTCATTACTTCTCATGAACAGACTCAATAAAACAGAGACTGCTGCTTTATTCTCTTATTTGTGTTAGTTGCTCTCAAAGGATCACCCTTATCAGTACTTATTGTATGTATACTGCTCAAAATTTGCTAAGGATCACTTTTATTCTTCCATATAATTTTATTAGAAATTAATTCACAATAACGATATTAATTTCATTGATACTTCAACAATTCGACAATTTGAATCAAGTCATGACATCACATGACCATACACTGCCCTAAATAATTTCATGTAAATAGAAATATATGTAATGCTATTTATTTCAGCAGAAAATTTACAGCAAAAAAAGTGATCCTTAGTAAATTTTTAATAGTATATAATACATATGAACCAAGGGGGTGCAGCAAGGTCTTGGATCCGCCTAATGGGACCCCCTGGGGGTAAACAGGTCAAAAATGCATATCTTGTCCAAATAAGAATGGATTTGATTCTAATTATGCATGGTCATTAAGGGACTCGAGGCACAACATATATAAAATGAGTTCGGTCCTCCTGCCAGTAGGTGCCCCTCTACATGGGTACAGCTTGGGGAGCTTGCAGTAATTTACTATTATAAATTAACAGCTTTGTGACGCTAACTCCTTCTATACCCTTTGAGATTTCAAGTTCATGCGTATTGTATTTCTTAGTAGGATATGTAGATGAGCAATAAGTTTCGTATTTTGGCTCTATTCGCTGGGGCCCCAAATTAGGTAAACGGTTAAAAAAAATGCACATCTTGTCCAAATGCAAATGCATTCCAAATGCAAATACTTTGATCCTTATTTGGTATGGTCATTTGAGGATGGCTTTCGTCCTCCAGTATAAAGTGGCCCTCTACATGGGTACAGCTTGAGGAACTGCGACTACCATTTTACTCAATGCAGGACAAAGGGTTCGCCAAAAGTGCTTCAACTATTTTTGACCTACTAATTGGAAAATCATATTTTGTTTCCTGGAAAGGCACATATATGCCCATCCAGCTCTAGTTTTAATTTGTGCGGTTCAGAAAGCATGGACAAATAAGAAAAAGTAAATTCTTAGATACTGCTATATCTGACATATCTAACACACTGTCCCATCCCCACCCCACCTCCACCCCCAAAGCCTCCATATAGTCACCAGAGGGCCCTCTTGTTTTGTGTGTCTGGGGGTCATCAGAATTCTAACCCGCAGTTCATTAGAAGATGAGGTCATTTTGAAGATGTTTCTGTTTTTAGTTATGGTGGCCATATTTGTTGACGGATAAATACGATTTTATAAATCCGAGAAAGGACGATGAAAGGAGGTTTTCTGTGAAGTTTTGCCAAATTCTACCCAGTAGTTCCATAGATGTTATTTGATTTATTTGTTTGTATGGTGTTTTACGTCATTTTCAACACATGTGTATGACTGTCAATTTTTTGTGGTGGAGGCAGACCACCTAAATTTTCCTGGGTAGAACCAGTACTTTACACCTCCCACCATCCGTAAGAATCGACACAAGTTAACGACGGACGGACGATGGACAAGTCACCATCCCACAAGATCTGCTGATCTTCTCTTCTGGTCTTCACAGACTAGGGCTCAATGAAACTACCGTATAATCCCTAATAAACACCCACCCCTCTCCCCACCCACCATTTTTTTCAGAAATGTTTCTTTTAAAAGTTCATTCACAATGGAACACACATCATTTGAAAACTTAAAAGCCGATGCATTAATTGACTGACCGACATGCAGACTTTAGTTTTCATGGTAAAGAAAATCATTAAAGAATGTCTGAATAATTTAAAAGTTAAATGATGTATTTTTGGTCTCAAATAAACGCACCCCTTTTCAAAAATGTTACGCTCCCGAGGGTGTTTATTAGAATTATGTGGTATTTACAGACGGAATCTTGTTAATAAAACTGAAATCTTTATTTTTACTGTATTCAAGGACAATAACTCCACAATGCATATGTTAATAATTAGTGTAATTTAGTTGTTAAGCTAACGGACGGATGATGAGGGACAATCAACACAGCATATGTCAACTGGTCTTTGGGTCCATAGAGCTAAACGTAAAAAAAGCAAACGGATGACGACGATGACAATGCACCATTGCATATGCTCCATAAGCTTGACTGGCTTTTGGCGTTTTCAAAATCTGCCACAAGCCCATGCTTGATATCTTTGGCGAAATTGGGTGCAGATATTTTTATACTTCTGTTCAGTAATTAAAAGTGTGACCGACTGTTGAATGGACCTAGACTGAAGATCAGATATATTTGTATACCCTTTATTTGAAACATTAGCCAAACATTAGTAATTTAAATTCTAAAGACCTGGTGTCAGACAGCATGAGATATAATTCAAACAAACTCAATACCCTGTTTTTGGACAAGCTCATCCACTTTTGTTTTAAGACTGTCTCTCACAAGTTGCATCTCTATCTGTAGACTCAAATTATCTCTATGTAGACTCACAATATCTCTCTGGCATCGATAAATGTCCTGAAACAAAAAGTGAAGAATCTAATTAGCTCAACATTTTCAAAATGTCTGCGGACCTTCTCCTAGTTGTAATATAGCACTTGTAACAATGTGATGAATTGTTGCTGTTCGAACCCGCAGCATTGAGAGGCGAAGGTTTACAACGCAACGTCATTAACCATTCGGCCACGGAGACGCTTCGTGGAAAGACTAGATCAACCAAAAAATAACTGCCCCAATGTACTTTCCGGACATATCATATACACCTCCTATACATCTCTTATGCCCTTCTATACCAAGGCTTAAAATGTAACACTTTTTTACTTGCTAAACTTTATGCAAGTAGGTTTTGGAAGATTGCAAACAGAAAGTATTTAACGTCAAATCAAAATAATTTCTGACAAGGATCAACTCATGTCATACTGATCATTTCAGAAAAAGTCCCATATCAATATCACTTATAGTTTTCAAGAAGTAGTCACTACAAACTAGTATTTTGAAAATCTATTTTTAGACATGGCGGCAATCTTGAAATTTTGAAAGGATCAATTAGACATCAAGAGCAAGATTCCCGTGAAGTTTCATGAAAATCCGTCGAGTAGTTACAGAGGAGTAGTCGCTACAAGTTTTTACTAGATAACTCTATGTAAACAAAGATGGCAGCTGACAGCCATGTTTAACATCGAATCAAAACGATTTTCGACAAGGACCAACATCATGCCATGCTGATCATTTTAGAAAAAGTCCCATATCAATATCACTTATAGTTTTCAAGAAGTAGTCGCTACAAACTTGTTTTTTTGAAAATCTAATTTCAGGCGTGGCAGCCATTCTTGGATTTCCGGCCAACCTGAAGTTTTGCTAGGATCAATTAGACATCAAGAGCAACATTTGTGTGAAGTTTCATGAAAATCCGTCAAGTAGTTTTAGAGGATTAGTCGCTACAAGTTTTCATTATATAACTCTATGTAAACAAAGATGGCAGCTGACAGCCATGTTTAACGCTGAATCAAAATATTTTTCAACAAGGACCAACATCATGTCATGCTGATCAGTTTAGAAAAAGTCCCATATCAATATCATTTAGAGTTTTCAAGAAGTAGTCAATACAAACTAGTTAAAAATCTATTTTTGGATTTGGTGGCCATCTTGGATTTCACATCAACATGCATTTTTGCTAGGATAACTAGACTTCATGAGCAACATTTCTGTAAAATTTTATGAAAATCCATTCAGAGGAGTAGTCGCTACAAAAAAAAAAATTACGGACGGACAGACGGACGCCGCAACACGACATAAGCTCTGCTGATCTCTGACGTTTTTTTGAAAGTTTCGGGCAAAAAACAGCTTTTAAACTAAATCAAGGGCAATAACTAAAGAATATGGTAAAGTTTGGTAAAGATCAGATGAAAAATGAAGGCCCTACCGTATCAGCGTTTTTTACCTTATATAAATGGGACCGATAAACGGCCCCATTCCCAATTGAAAAAAATTGACCATTTTCCCCAATTTCCAACTAAAAAATTCCCAAATCGAAGTTGTTTTTCCGTCAATCTTTCTCCTGGGATATTCTTAATACACAGATGTAATAGATCTTCCCAGTTCTGTTTTAGATTAATCTCCTTAATAAAGTTTTTTACCAGGGTTGTACGTTTCTTCTGCTTTTCTGTGTAAATTGAAACGCAAAACACAGCCTCGTCACCCGAGGACGACGCCATGTTGTTTATGCGTTGCAGAAACGCTTTACCACTTGTAAGTTATCGAAACGCTTTACCGCTAGTATATTCTACTATGTAACAAGCGCCTCAGTGAGCGATGGGTTAATACTAAATAAAGGACGAATAACAGAAATCGTCTGGCCCAGGTAACTCTTTCCTCGGTCATGAGAATATGCAGAGAATCTGGTGCAACCCTAAATGACAATGAACTTAACAGCATTGTTAACATTTTTAGGGACAACAAAAACAGGGAAATTATTCTGTAACAAAACAGTGAATTACAATAAAAGCTTGAAACATTAGTTGTGAAAATATTTTATTATGTAAATCATCAATAAATATGTAATATTTCACGAAATACAAAAACAATTTTTTTCCCAATTTTGAAAATAAACGCGCGTTTTTTCCCAATTTTGAGAAAAATCACGTGTTTTTTCCCAATTTGACCGGCCACGGACCCATTCCCAAAATGGTGAAAAAAAACGCTGCGTATTAACGAGGCAAAATATAGCATTTTTAACTAAATCAAGAGCCATAACTCCTCTGTTGCTGGTCCGACTGGTCCAACATAAAGCTTAAAAAAAAAAAAAAAAAATCAAAAAAAAAAAAACTAAACAAGAGGTCAATGACATTGAAGCTCTACCGATTAATTTTGATTTCAGGAAGTAGTCGCTACAGACTTGTTTTTTGAAAATCTATTTTTAACCGTGGCGGCCATCTTGAATTTCCGGCCAACCTGAAATTTTGCTAGGATCAATTAGACATTAAGAGCAACATTCCTCTGAAGTTTCATGAAAATCCGTCAAGTAGTTTCAGAGGAGTACTCGCTATAGGTTTTCATTATATAACTCTATGTAAACAAAGATGGCCACTGGTAGCCATGTTTAAAGTCAAATCAAAACGATTTTCGCCAAGGACCAACATCATGTCATACTGATCATTATAGAAAAAGTCCCATATCAATATCTCTTATAGTTTTGAAGAAGTAGTCGCTACAAACTTATTTATTTTAAATCTATTTTTAGCTGTGGCAGCCATCTTGAATTTCCGGCGGCCCTGAAATTTTTCTAGGATCAACTAGACATCAAGAGCTACATTCCTGTGAAGTTTCATGAACATCCGTCAAGTTGTTTCAGAGGAGTAGTCGCTACAAGTTTTTACTAACTAACTCTATGTAACCAAAGATGGCCACTGGCAGCCATGTTTAACGTCGAATCAAAATAATTTTCCACAAGGATCAACATCATGTCATGCTGATCATTTTAGAAAAAGTCCCATATCAATATCACTTATAGTTTTCAAGAAGTAGTCGCTACAAACTTATTTATTTTAAATCTATTTTTAGCTGTGGCAGCCATCTTGAATTTCCGGCCGCCCTGACATTTTTCTAGGATCAACTAGACATCAAGAGCAACATTCCTGTGAAGTTTCATGAACATCCGTCAAGTTGTTTCAGAGGCGTAGTCGCTACAAGTTTTTACTATATAACTCTATGTAACCAAAGATGGCCACTGGCAGCCATGTTTAACGTCGAATCAAAATAATTTTCCACAAGGATCAACATCATGTCATGCTGATCATTTTAGAAAAAGTAGTCGCTACAAACTTATTTTTTTTAAAAATATAATTTTAGCTGTGACGGCCATCTTGAATTTCTGGCAGATCTGAAATTTTGCTAGGATCAATAAGACATCAAGAGCAACATTCCTGTAAAGTGTCATGAAAATCCGTGAAGTAGTTTCAGAGGAGTAGTCGCTAAAAGTTTTTACTATATAACTCTATGTAAACAAAGAGGGCAGCTGGCAGCCATGTTTAACGTTGAATCAAAACGATATTTGACAAGGATCAACATCATGTCATGCTGATCATTTTAGAAAAAGTCCCATATCAATATCACTTATAGTTTTCAAGAAGTAGTCGCTACAAACTTATTTTTTAAAAATCTAATTTTAGCTGTGACGGCCATCTTGAATTTCTGGCAGATCTGAAATTTTGCTAGGATCAATAAGACATCAAGAGCAACATTCCGATAAAGTGTCATGAACATCCGTCAAGTAGTTTCAGAGAAGTAGTCGCTATAAGTTTTTACTATATAACTCTATGTAAACAAAGATGGCCGCTGGCTGCCATGTTTAACGTTGAATCAAAACGATATTTGACAAGGATCAACATCATGTCATGCTGATCATTTTAGAAAAAGTCCCATATCAATATCACTTATAGTTTTCAAGAAGTAGTCGCTATAAACTTGTATTTTAAAACTCTATTTTTAGCTTTGGCTTCCATCTTGGATTTCACATCAACATGAATTTTTGCTAGGATCAACTAGACTTTATGGGCAACATTTCTGTAAAGTTTCATGAAAATCCATCAAGTAGTTTCAGAGGAGTTGTCGCTACAAATAAAAGTTTACGGACAGACGGACGACGGACGCCGCACCACGGCATAAGCTCTGCTGATCTCTGATCAGTATAGGTAAAAATTAAAAAAAACAGAAAAAAAAATTGAAAAAAAATCTAAGAATACAAAAGTAAATAAATAAAATAAAAATAAACAAGAGGTCAAAGACCTTGAAGCTCTACTGATAGCTTTTTGATAGCTAGATCAGCATTCCTGTGAAGTTTCATGAACATCCGTCAAGTAGTTTCAGAGGAGTACTCGCTACAGGTTTTCATTATATAACTCTATGTAAACAAAGATGGCCACTGGTAGCCATGTTTAAAGTCAAATCAAAACGATTTTCGCCAAGGACCAACATCATGTCATACTGATCATTATAGAAAAAGTCCCATATCAATATCTCTTATAGTTTTGAAGAAGTAGTCGCTACAAACTTATTTATTTTAAATCTATTTTTAGCTGTGGCAGCCATCTTGAATGTCCGGCCGCCCTGAAATTTTCCTAGGATCAACTTGACATCAAGAGCAACATTCCTGTGAAGTTTCATGACAATCCGTCAAGTAGTTTCAGAGGAGTACTCGCTACAGGTTTTCATTATATAACTCTATGTAAACAAAGGTGGCCGCTGGCGACTATATTTGACGTCTGATCAAAATAGTTTTTGACAAGGATCAACATAATGTCATACTGATCATTATAGAAAAAGTGATTTAGTCCCATATCAATATCACTTATAGTTTTATCACTTATAGTTTTCAAGAAGTAGCCGGTACAAAAATATATTTTTAGCCATGGCGGCCATCTGGAATTTCCGGCTGACCTGAAATTTTGCTAGGATCAATTAGTCAACAAGAGCAACATTCCTGTAAAGTTTCATGAAAATCCGTCAAGTTGTTACAGAAGAGTAGTCGCTACAATTTTTACTAGTCAACTCTATGTAAACAAAGATGGCCGCTGACAGCCATGTTTAACATCAAATCAAAACAATTTTCAACAAATGTTTTAGACATAGCGGCCACCTCGGCCGCAAAAAACGAAGCTGAGAGGGACTATCCCAAATATCATGGTGATTGTTTCATCAAAATCCTTCAAGCGGTCTCAGAGAAAACGTAATTTTCAACCTTTTCCTATATAACTCTATGTAAACTTTGGGTCGCCGTGGTGGTTTTAGTTTTAGCTATGGCGGCCATCTTGGATGACTGGCGGCCGTGAAAAACACAAATCTGAGAGGAACTATCCCAAATATCATTATGCTTAATTTAAGTTTCATCAAAATCTTTCAGGCTGTTTCAGAGATGTAATTTTTAACCTTTTCCTATATATAACTCTATGTAAACTTTTGGTCGCCGTGGCAGCCATTTTGATTATTTGACGATAACGAAAAACACAAACTTGATAGAGGCCAATCCAAGGAACATGTATATGATATTTCAGTAGAATGGAATAAGTGGTTTCAGAGGAGATGTTGTTTGAAATTTCCTTAAATTTGACCTAGTTTTAACCATGGCGGCCATCTTGGATGACTGGCGACCGCGAAAAACATAAATCTGAAAGGGGCCCTCCCAAGTAACATTGTGATGAAGTTTCATCAAAATCCTTCAAGTGAATTCAGAGGAGATGTTGATTTTATAAAATTTCTAACAGACGGACGGACGACGGACGAAAAGTGATCGCATCAGCCCTCCTCTTTGACCAGTAGAGCTAAAAAAAAGAAGAAGAAGAGTTTCAAGAGGGGGTGGGGGGTAGCAGGGCGAGAGGAGGGAGTGGGTTGGAGGGGATTGGGCAACATATATATAGAATTGACAAAAACAATTGAATTGAATTGGATTTTATAGTCGCACCAACAGCTAAGGTCATGTGGCGACTTTCCAGCTTCCACTAGCTTCCACTGGTGAAGGAGACCCCAGATGCCCCTCCGGGCAATTTTCGTGCACGGGCGGGCACCTGGGTAGAACCACCGACGTTCCGCAAGCCAGCTCAGGGTGGCCACAGAAATCCAAAAATGAAATTCCCTGATAATTCCCTGATTTTTCCCTCACTGAAAGGTGATTTTCCCTGATCTTTTCACGGAGTATATAGCTCAAATACAGCTGTATACGTATGGCCTCCAACCTCCCCTTATAGCCATACCTTCACCACCATTAAGCCAAACACATTCTTTACTCATATCTTTGGAGTTTTACAGGTTTTAATTTGCTTTATTAATATATTGCGAACAGTTTGAAGAAATACAGCTTTTTAAAAAAGTCAGGAAGAGAAGCTACCAGTAGCCAAGATTTGTTCTCTCCAATCTTTGTAAAATTCCCTGATAATTCCCTGATTTTTTGCAAATTTTCAAATTCCCTGATTTTTCCCTGCAGGGAATTTTTTTCACCCTTTTCCCTGTTTTCCCTGTTTTCCCTGTTTTCCAGAGTCTGTGGCCACCCTGCAGCTGGATAGCTTCCTCACATAAAGATTCCTAGGACTAAAACAACATAGAAGTATGTAAAAAAAAAAAAAAAAAAAGAGTTTCAAGTGTGTGTAGGTGGGTGAGGGGTGGGTGAGAGTGGTGGGTGGAGTAGGGGGCAACATATATGTGTAAGAATTGACTAAAACAACACAATATGTAAAAAAAAAAAAATCAAGTTTGTGTGGTGGGGGGGAGGGGCGTGAGAGAGGGTAAGGGGCAAGATATATGTGTTAGAATTGACTAAAACAGCACAGAAGTATGTATAAACAAGAAGTCAATGACCTTGAAGCTCTACTGATAGATTTTGATAGCTAGGTCAGCCATATCAATATCACTTACATTTTTCAAGAAGTAGTCGCTACAAACTTGTTTTTAAAAATCTATGTTTAGCCATGGTGGCCATCTTGAATTTCCGGCCAACCTAAAATTGTGCTAGGATCAACTAGACATCAAGATCAACAATCCTGTGAAGTTTCATGAAAATCTGTCAAGTAGTTTCAGAGAAGTAGTCGCTACAATTTTTTACTGTACAAACTCTATGTAAACAAAGATGGCCACTGGTGCCCAGCTCATGTTTAATGTCGAATCAAAATAATTTTCGAAAAGGATCAACATCATGTCATGCTGATCATTTTCGAAAAAGTCCCATATCAATATCACTTACAGTTTTCAAGAAGTAGTCACAATATTTTTTTTTAAAAATCTGTTTTTAGCCATGGCGGCCATTTTGAATTTCCGGCAGACCTAAAAATATTCTTGGATCAATTAGACATCAAGAGCAACATTCCTTTGAAGTTTCATAAAAATTCGTCTAGTAGTTTCAGAGAAGTAGTCGCTACAAGTTTTTACTATATAAATCTATGTAAACAAAGATGGCCGCTAGCGGCCATGTTTAAAGTCGCATCAAAATAAATTTTGACAAGATCAACATCATGTCATGCTGATCATTTTAGAAAATGTCCCATATCAATATCACTTACAGCTTTCAAGAAGTAGTCGCTACAAATTTATTTATTTTAAATCTATTTTTAGCCGTGGTGGCCATCTTTAATTTCTGGCCAGCCTAAAATATTTCTAATATCAACAAGACATCAAGAGCAACATTCCTGTGAAGTTTCATGAACATCTGTCAAGTAGTTGCAGAGGAGTAGTCGCTACAAGTTTTTACTATATAACTCTATGTAAACAAAGATGGCCACTGGCAGCCATGTTTAACGTTGAATCAAAATAATGTTCGACTAGGATCAACATCATGTCATGCTGATCATTTTAGAAAAAGTCCCATATCAATATCACTTATAGTTTTCAAGAAGTAGCTGCTACAAACTTATTTTTTAAAAATCTATTTTTAGCTGTGGCCGACCTGAAATTCTGCTAGGATCAATAAGACATCAAGAGCAACATTCCTGTAAAGTTTCATGAAAATCTGCCAAATAGTTTCAGGGGGGTACAACATTTTACTATATTACTGTATGTAAACAAAGATGGCCACTGGCAGCCATGTTTAACGTTGAATCAAAACGATTTTTGACATGGACCAACGTCATGTCATGCTGATCATTTTAGAAAAAGTCCCATCTCAATATCACTTATAGTTTTCAAGAAGTAGTCGCTACAAACTTGTATTTTAAAAATTTATTTTTAGCTTTGGCGGCCATCTTGGATTTCACATCTACATGAATTTTTGCTAGGATCAACTAGACTTCATCGGCAACATTTCTGTAAAGTTTCATGAATATCCATCCAGTAGTTTCATAGGAATTGAATTGAATGTTGTTTAACGGCTCATCAACACAGTACAGGTTATTTAGAGCCGCCCCAGAGAGAGGGGAAGGATACATAGGAATCCGGGAACCTGCCCTACTCTTATTACTCGAATATATTCCTATGGTTCTTTAACGTGCTCGGTTGATAGACCGATACACGGGACCGCCCAGTTTACGTCCCCATCCGACGGACGAGGCTAAGGAAAAGTTTCAGAGGAGTAGTCGCTACAAATAAAAATTTACGGAAAGACAGACGGACGACGGACACCGCAACACGGCAAAAGCTCTGCTGATCTCTGATCAGTCGAGCTAAAAAAACAAAACAAAAAAGTTCAAGTGGGGAGTGAGAGGGGGGTAGGGGCAACATATATGTGTAAGAATTGACTAAAACAACACAGAAATATGTAAAAACAAGAAATGTTGCAGTAATTAACAAATGCCCCCGAAGCTACCTGTAAGTGTCACCTTGACCTTGGAGCAATATGCAACCAACAACTACAAACTTGTATTTTGAAAACTTATTTTTAGCCGTGGCGGCCATCTTGAATTTCCGGCCGACCTGATAATTTGCTAGGATCAATTAGACATCAAGAGCAACATTCCTGTGAAGTTTCATGAAAATCCGTCAAGTAGTTTCAGAGGAGTAGTCGCTACAAGTTTTCCTTATATAACTCTATGTAAACGAAGATGGCCGCTGGCAGCCATGTTTATAAACATTAAATCGAAACAATTTTTGACAAGGACCAAGATCATGTCATGCTGATCATTTTAGAAAAAGTCCCATATCAATAAAACTTAAGAGTTTTCAAGAAGTAGTCACAACAAACTTATTTTTTAAAAAAATCTATTTTTAGGTGTGGCAGCCATCTTGAATTTCTGGCCAATCTGAAATTTTGCTAGGATCAATAAGACATCAAGAGCAACATTCCTGTAAAGTTTCATGAAAATCCACCAAGTAGTTTCACAGAAGTACTCGCTACAAGTTTTTACTATATAACTCTATGTTAACAAAGATGGCCGCTGGAAGCCATGTTTAATGTCGAATCAAAACAATTTTTGACAAGGACCAACATCATGTCATGCTGATCATTTTAGAAAAAGTCCCATATCAATATCACTTATAGTTTTCTGGAAGTAGTTGCTACAATTTTGTATTTTAAAAATCTATTTTTAGCTTTGACGGCCATCTTGGATTTACATCAACATGGATTTTTGTTTGGATCAACTAGACTTCATGGGCAACATTTCTGTTAAGTTTCATGAATATCCATCCAGTAGTTTCTGAGGAGTAGTCGCTACAAATAAAAGTTTACGGACAGAAGGCATAAACTCTGCTGATCTCTGATCTGTCGAGCTAAAAAAAAGAAAAAAAAAAAAAAGAAACAAAAAATGAACAATATTTATTTTTTTAACGACAAGACGTCTTGTGGTGAGCAATTGTGCGAAGTTATTTGAAAATCCGTAGATTATTGTCCGAGTTATGAAGCGCAGACGATTGTATAGACGAACGGATTTTGAACTTTGATCTCTAAGTGTGACCTTGACCTTGCAGCCACGGACCTGGATTTTGTGCGCGACACGTCGTCTTGTGGTGAGCAATTGTGCGAAGTTATTTGAAAATCCATCCATTATTGTCAGAGTTATGAAGCGAACACTAGTGTACAGACGAACGGATTTTGAGCTTTGATCTCTGTGTGACCTTGACCTTGGAGCCACGGACCTGGATTTTGTGTGCAACACGTCGCCTTGTTGTGGTGAGCAATTGTGCGAAGTTATTTGAAAATCCATCCATTATTGTCAGAGTTATGAAGCGGACACGAGTGTATAGATGAACAGATTTTGACATTTGACCTCTAAGTGTGACATTGACTTTGGAGCCACGGACCTGTTTTTTGTGCGTGACACGTTGTCTTGTTGTGTTGAGCAATTGTGCGAAGTTATTTGAAAATCCATCCATTATTGTCAGAGTTATGAAGCGGACACGAGTGTATAGATGAACAAATTTTGACCTTTGACCTCTAAGTGTGACCTTGACTTTGGAGTCACGGACCTGTTTTTTGTGCTTGACACGTTGTCTTGTTGTGGTGAGCAATTGTGCGAAGTTATTTGAAAGTCCGTCCATTATTGTCAGAGTTATGAAGCGGACACGAGTGTACAGACGAACGGACAGACAGTGCGATTACAATATGCCACCCTTCGGGGGCATACAAAATAAAAATAAAAGTTTCAAGTGGGTGTGGGGTGTGTGAGGCGGGGGTGGGGGTGGAGGGGGCAACATATATGTGTAAGAATTGACTTAACAACACAGAAATATGGAGGATAGGGAGCAACATATGTGTAAGAAGCTATGTGTAAGAATTGACCAAAAAACACATAAATATGCAAAAAATAAATAAAATCAATGGGAGCCCATGGGTTACAGGAACGGCTTATGCAGCCCTTAAGATAATGCTATAAGGAAGCCCTTGGCCAAATTTGGTTGTGCTAGGATAAGAAATGTAAGAGATATAGACTTGTAAACACAGCTTACACGCAAACCTTGATGTGGGACGCCGACGCCGGGGTGATTACATAAGCTCTCTTATTCTTCGAATAGTCGAGCTAAAAATCTATTTTTAGATTTGGCGGCCACCTTGGATTTCACACCAACATGAATTTTGCTAGGATCAACTAGACTTCATGGGCAACATTTCTGTAAAGTTTCATGAAAATCCATTGTGGTTTCAGAGGAGTAGTCGCTATAAAAAAAGTTAACGGACAGACAGACGGACGCCGCACCACGGCATAAGCTCTGCTGATTCTGAACAGTAGGCCCTATCGTATGTCGAGGCAAATTATAGCATTTTTAACAAAATCAAGGGCCATAACTCTGCTGTTACTGGTCCGATATGGCTGGTTTTCAAACTTGTTCAAGCTTTCAACGACATTAACAATCTGATAAAGATTGGTAAAGATCGGATGAACAATGAAGCCCCTATCGTCTTAACGATGCAAAATATAGCATTTTAAACTAAATCAAGGGCCATAACTCCGCTGTTACTAGTCCGATATGGCTGGTTTCAAACTTGTCCGAGCTTTCATTGATATTAACAATGTGGAAAGTTTGGTAAAGATAGGATGAAAAACGAAGGCCCTATCGTCTTTAGGCAAAATATAGCAATATAGCATTTTTAACTAAATCAAGGGCCATAACTCTGCTGTTACTTTTCTGATATGGCTGTTTTACATTGATATTAACAACCTGTTAAAGTTTGGTGAAGATTGGATGAAAAATGAAGGCCCTATCATCTTAACGAGACAAAAGTTAAAGACGGACGGACGGACGACGGACAACTCGGCATCCCATAAGCTCTGCCAGCCTTTGGTATTTGGCATTGGGCCTATTATCGGGCCTAAATTAAAAGATTGTTTTTTTGCAGTTTGGGAGCGACCCACTGCAAATCCGCCAACCGAAACAATTTTTTTCTGTATTTTTTTCAAATTTCTTTTTTCTTTTTTTCTGTATTTTTTTTTTTCCAAATTTCTTTTTTCCCCAATGTGTTCATCACAAATATTGTTGGTTGCTTTAATTATTTTGGGATGTTTCATAATGCTCTGATATATTGGATGCTTGGAAATAATCTCTGCTGCTATAGCAAATTGAAAGCGTCTACATGACTGACATTGTGGGAAAAATATGAGGATGATGTCTGCAAAAAGGACACTTGAAGAGAATATTGTTCTTATCAGTAACGTAAACTGAGAAGTGAAATTGACACAGAGTTCAATGTTTATACTTTAACAGGGCTTGACATTTAACTTTGGAAATTTTATGCGTGGGAACAATATTTTGAGTAAAGTGTATATCTCTACAATTTAATAATGTTATTTTCGGGCAATTCATTGTCTAATCCACTTGCCCTGGGCAATTAAACATTAGACCATATAGTTCATAACTTGTACCAAACAAAAGATTTTGTCAACTGAAACATTACTTCGAAAAAGTTAGCGTCGAGCACTGTTTAATAGTTAATAGTTTAATAGTTACTAAGTCTATTTCATGTGTCCATAAATGAACATTTGATCAACTAAACCCTTTTAAAAAAAAACTCTATGGATAATACTAGTGAAGCACACGATAATTGCATGCCGTCGATGGGCATGCGTTAATAATAAGAATGTATTAAAAAATATATATATCCCTACCTACCGACCCACCCCTAAAAGCCATGGGTCGGAATTTTTTTTTTAATGGTGGCCTCGGCCCCTTGGGAAGCCCAGAAAAAGGCCTGCATAATGTAATTTCTTCATGCGTACAACACGCATTGTGCTGAAAGCTTATCTGGAACACTGCCGTTGCCTTCCGGCTAACAAAATGTCAAGATTTCGAACATACCGATGCATCGATATACGCAAGAAGCATGAGCTAAACAAATGACGGGATTGGCTTTGACGAGTTTTCATGATTGCCTTTGAACTTCATTTTCGCCTCTTTGCCAATGCCAAACTTTATTTGTATAGGCCAACATGACTTTTGCCAAATCGGCAAAAAAAGCCATTTAAAAATTGGTTTAGTCTATGGCGACTGGCGAAGGCTAATGTAGAGCCCAGTCACTATCTCTGTGAAAGCTACATTTCCTGTTTTACCTTTAGAGGTGTACAAGCTTGTTTGTTATATCAGTTACATCAATACTTTATGACAAATTGACCTAAATGCACTTAACCGACAATGACATATTTGTAACCATGCTCAGGTAGTGACAGTAACTTTTTTTATTATGTAACAATCAACCCCAGATGCCAAATGCGGGTCCATGTTAATATCAAGATCTGCTAAAATTTGCATAAAGTTGCAATCACATCATTACCTCAACAATTTCTTGTTTAGGATTAATTTACCTGTTGAACACTCTTAAATAGTTGCTGAATGTGTTGATAATTTGCATCTTGCTGAATTGTGTTAAACTGTTCTTGTAGATCAGACCGTTTTTTCTGGCAATCACTCTCTGCATGTTTCAGAACATTCAGTGTTTCCTGCAACTTTCCAGCCACACTTGCTTCAGTGGTTTTTGCGCTGGTCTGCAAATCAGCTGCTATTTTGTCTCTTGTCTCATCTAGGTAAGCTCCAACCTGTGTTTTATGTACGCTGGTAGACGCCACTAGTTCTTGCTGCTTTGTGTTGATGTTATCTAAACTATCCAGAAGCTTTGTTTCCAAAGCTTGTAATGCTGCTTGTTTCTTTTCTTCTATAGCTTTAAGAGCTTCTGTGCAAACTTCAAGCTCATCACTGTTTGTAATGACCATCTTGTCAGATTTCAACTGAAAATGTCAAAGGCTGAGTATTAGGTAAGCAACAAAGGTTCATGCATAGCTAGGCAGAACTATTCCACCTATACATTGTACCAGGCTGTATTATGTAGTTTTTGGGTTTGGCATATACAACTATATATATGCAAAACTTTTATTTTTGCCTTGACAATGTCACAACATTGAAGACAGTGCAAAATATAAAGGCCAATATATAAGATGGCCTTGTTTTTATGAGGTAAATACATTTGTGTAAAGGTCACTATATCGACACATTTGTGTAAAGGTCAATATATTTACCCATTTTTGTAAAGAAGAGATCAATATATCTACACATTTGTGTAAAGTAAAGGTCAATATATTTACAAATTTTTGTAAAGGTTAATATTCTATTCATTTTTGTAAAAGTCAATATATCTCTATCCATTTTTGTAAAGGTCAATACATCTACCGTATCCATTTTTGTAAAGGTCAATATAGCTGATAGGGTCATTGTCGTACCGGGTACTACGGAAAGGCACAAGGGGTACATTTATGTATACAGAAACGTACCCGAAAATCATCGAAAACCAGAAAGGCCCTCAAATATACATAAATGTACCCGAGACAAAATACAATGTCGTAAAATGCGGCCGTAACACGTTCTGTTACTTCACGGAAACGAAACTTTCATTGTTTACAAAGTTTAATCGATTTACTTTTTAAAAATAGTTTTAAGAATAATAGCGCAATAGTTAACGATATACAATATTTTTTAAGTACCGGTAGTTGTTTTATCAAGTTCTAAATTGTTTCAATTCCGCCAATGAGATCTTGTTTGTCCGGGTACGTTTCTGTATATTTGGGGGGCCGTTCTCGAATTCAAAGATGTCGGGTACGTTTCTGTATACATAAATGTACCCCGGGTACCTTTCTATAGTACCAGATACGACAACGACCCCATCAGCGTCAATATATCTATCTATCTTTGTAAAGCCTTTAAGGTCAACATATCTATCCATTTTTGTAAAGGTCAACATATCTATCCATTTTAATAAAGGTCAACATATCTATCCATTTTTGTAAAGGTCAACATATCTATCCATTTTTGTAAAAGTCAATATATCTATCCATTTTTGTAAAAGTCAATATATCTATTCATTTTTATAAAGGTCAACATATCTATCCATTTTTGTAAAGGTCAATACAAAAAGGTCAATATATCTATCCATTTTTGTGAAGGTCAACATATCTATCCATTTTTGTGAAGGTCAATATATCTATCCATTTTTGTAAAGGTCAACATATCTATCCATTTTTGTAAAGGTCAATATATCTTTCCATTTTTGTAAAGGTCAACATATCTATCCATTTTTGTAAAAGTCAACATATCTATCCATTTTTGTAAAGTTCAATATATCTATCCATTTTTATAAAGGTCAACATATCTATCCATTTTTGTAAAGGTCAATATATCTATCCATTTTTGTAAAGGTCAATATATCTATCCATTTTTGTAAAGGTCAATATATCTATCCATTTTTGTAAAGGTCAATATATCTATCCATTTTTAGTTCCGACTGATCAGAGATCAGCGAGCTTATGCCGTAGTGCGGCGTCCGGCGTCCGTCTGTCAATAAACTTTTATTTGTAGCGATTACTCCTCTGAAACTACTAAATGGATATTCATGAAACTTTACAGAAATGTTGCCCATGAAGTCTAGTTGATCCTAGCAAAAATTCATGTTAATGTGAAATCCAAGATGGCCACCAAAGCTAAAAATAGATTTTTAAAATACAAGTTTATAGCGACTACTTCTTGAAAACTATAAGTGATATTGATATGGGACTTTTTCTAAAATGATCAGCATGACATGCTGTTGGTCCTTGACAAAAATCATTTTGATTTGACGTTAAACATGGCTGCCAGTGGCCATCTTTGTTTACATAGAGTTATATAGTAAAAACTTGTAGCGACTACTACTCTGAAACTACTTGGCGGATTTTCATGAAACTTTACAGAAATGTTGCCCATGAAGTCTAGTTGATCCTAGCAAATATTCATGTTAATGTGAAATCCAAGATGGCCGCCACAGCTAAAAATAGATTTTTAAAAATTAAGATTGTAGCGACTACTTCTTGAAAACTATAAGTGATATTGATATGGGACTTTTTCTATAATGATCAGCATCACATGATGTAGATCCTTGACGAACATTATTTTGATTCGATGTTAAACATGGCAGCCAGTGGCCATCTTTGTTTACATAAAGTTATATTGTAAAAACTTGTAGCGACTACTGCTCTGAAACTACTTGATGGATCCATTTTTGTAAAGGTCAACATATCTATCCATTTTTGTAAAGGTCAACATATCTATCCATTTTTGTAAAGGTCAATATATCTATCCATTTTTGTAAAGGTCAATATATCTATCCATTTTTATAAAAGTCAATATATCTATCCATTTTTGTAAAGGTCAATATATCTATCTATTTTTGTAAAGGTCAACATATCTATCCATTTTTGTAAAGCTCAACATATCTATCCATTTTTGTAAAAGTCAACATATCTATCCATTTTTGTAAAGGTCACAGTGTCTATTCTTGAAATCGAAAAGTAGGAGGGATTTTCCAGTAGGGGGGATTTTCACCCCTATACTTAAACAAGAGGCCCAAGAGGGCCTGTGGACGCTCTACTGGCTAACATGGCTCTTATAACATCAATGAAGCGAGAGACTGCCATTTACGTTTTTTGGAAAGTTTTGGGCAAAATACAGCTTTTCAACTAAATCAAGGGCCATAACTAAAGACTCTGGTTAAGTTTGGTAAAGATCAGATGAAAAATGAAGGCCCTACTATATAAATGAGGCAAAATATAGCATTTTTAACTAAATCAAGAACCATAACTCCTCTGTTACTGGTCCGACTGGTCCAACATAGAGCTAAAAAAAAATGTAAAAAAATGTAAAAAAAAATGTAAAAAAAAAAACGTAACAAAAAAAATCAAACCAAAAAAAAATGTAAAAAAATAAAATAAAAAAAAATAATTCAAATAATAATATAAAAAGAAGAAAGTCATAAAATCTGGTAAAGTTTGGCAAAGATCAGATGCAAAACGAAAGCCCTATCGTACGACGAGGCAAATTATAGCATTTTTAACAAAAGCAAGGGCCATAACTCCGCTGTTACTGGTCCGCTCTGTCTGGTTTTCGAACTTGACCGAGCTTTTATTGACATTAACAATCTGATAAAGTTTGGTAAAGATCGGATGAACAATGAAGCCCCTATCGTCTTAACGATGCAAAATATAACATTTTAAACTAAATCAAGGGCCATAACTCCGCTGTTACTGGTTCGATATAAATGGTTTTTTAACTTGTCCGAGCTTTCATTGATATTAACAATCTGATAAAGTTTAGTAAAGATCAGATGAACAATGAAGCCCATATTGTCTTAACAAGGCAAAATATAGCATTTTTAACTAAATCAAGGGGAATAACTCCGCTGTTTATGGTCCGATCTAGCTGGTTTTCGAACTTGTCCGAGCTTTTATTGATATTAACAATCTTTGCAAGTTTGGTAAAGATCAAATAATAAATGAAGGTGCTACAGTGTTCACAAGGCTTAATATGGCATTTTTCAGCAAAAGAAGGGCCATAACTCCAGTGAAATTATTTCAATCTTGCCGATTTTCGAACTTGTTTGAGCTTTCATTAATTTAAAGACACTGGCAAAGTTGAGTAAAGATCCGAATAATATTGAAGGCCCTAAAGTGTTCACAAGGCAGAAAATAGCATTTTTCAGAAAAAACAAGAGGCCCAAGAGGGCCTGTGGACGCTCTACTGGCTAACATGGCTCTTATAATATCAATGAAGCGAGTGACAGCTATTTTTGTTTTTTTTAAAAGTTTCGAGCAAAAAACAGCTTTTTAACTAAATCAAGGGCCATACTAAAGAATCTGGTAAAGTTTGGTAACGATCAGATGAAAAACGAAGGCCCTACTGTATTAACGAGGCAAAATATAGCATTTTTAACTAACTCAAGAGCCATAACTCCTCTGTGACTGGTTTTTGAACTTGCCCGAGCTTTCATTGATATTAACAATCTGTGCAAAGTTGGTAAAGATCAAATAATAAATGAAGGTCCTAGAGTGTTCACAAGGCTTAATATGGCATTTTTCAGCAAAACAAGGGCCATAACTCCGTTGAAATTATTTCGATCTTGCCGGTTTTTTAACTTGTTCGATCTTTCATTGATATAAAGACACTGGCAAAGTTAAGTAAAGATTCGATTAATATTGAAGGCCCTAGAGTGTTCACAAGGCAGAAAATAGCATTTTTCAGAAAAAACAAGGGCCATAACTCCGGTGTTAATGATCCGATTTTGCTGGTTTTCAAACTTGTTCGAGCTTTCATTGAAATTAACAATCTGTGCAAGTTTGGTAAAGATCAAATAATAAATGAAGGTGCTAGAGCGTTCACAAGGCAGAAAATAGAAATATTCAGAAAAAACAAGGGCCATAACTCTGGTGAAATTATTCCGATCTGGCTGGTTTTCAGATTTATCCGAGCTGTCATTGATATTCACAATCTGTGCAAGTTTGGTAAAGATCAAATAATAAATGAAGGTGCTAGCATGTTCACAAGGCAGAAAATGCCATTTTTCAGAAAAAACAAGGGCCATAACTCTGGTGTTACTGACCCAATTCAGCTGATTTTCAAACTTGTCCAAGCGATAGTTGGTATTAACAATCTGTGAAAGTTTGGTAAAGATCAAATAATAAATGAAGGTGGTAGAGTGGTCACAAGGCTTAATATGGCATTTTTCAGCAAAACAAGGGCCATAACTCCGGTGAAATTATTCTGATCTGGCTGGTTTTCGAATTTTTCTGAGCTTACATTGATATTAACAACCTGTTAAAGTTTGGTAAAGATCGAATGAAAAATGAAGGCCCTATTGTGGTAACAAGACAAAAGTTAAGTGAGGCCTCTATAGCCCAGTGGTAGAGCACTGGGCCCACAAGCGGAAGGTCGTGGGTTCAAACCCCGCCGGATGCTGGTCTCTCCATTATCATCTTTCATTTATTCATTGCTTATCATTCATTACCATTCGGCATAAATCCACCTTCTCGGCCCTCAAATTTGATTCATGAGTAGTTAGTACCTCACTGCTGTCTTGTGACGATGTTAGGCCGACGTTCACTGAAAGAAGGGAAGCTGTAGACAGAAATTCGTTGGTTCTTCGTATGGTGCGTCTAAAGTATGCAGTGGCCAGTAGCCTAGTAGTTGCATAGTAGCTTGAATGGAGTACCATGGAGTACTAGGGGGAGGCTGTTTCACAGCAATAGACAATAACAGAAGACATATCAGCAATGTCCCAGAAACAGTACAATCCGAAGGAAAAAAGAGAAAAATCAGGTGAACTGCGGGTGAACAGCGAGAGTCGTCGCAGAAACGGAATACACAGCGAGGCTTCAGCAGAAAGTAGGTCAGAACAGATCACCATCTAGTAGGAGGGACAACAGCAGAGCTGGCGGAAGACGGAGTGAGGGGAGGCGAAAGAAAGGAGCAGATATAAGGGGTTAAGAAGGTGGGCCAAAAAAAAAAGAAAAAAAAGTTAACGACGGACGACGGACAACTCGCCATCCCATAAGCTCTGTCTGCTGGCCTTTGGCCAGTAGAGCTAACAAGGGCCATAACTCCATGTTACTGATCCAAATTACCTGGTTTTCGAACTCGTTCGAGCTTTCATTGATATTAACAATCTGTGCAAGTTAGGTAAAGATCAAATAATAAATGAAGGTGCTAGAGTGTTCACAAGGTAGAAAATGCCATTTTTCAGAAAAAACAAGGGCCATAACTCTGGTGTTACTGACCCAATTCAACTGATTTTCGAACTTGTCCAAGCGATAGTTGGTATTAACAATCTGTGCAAGTTTGGTAACGATCAAATAATAAATGAAGGTGCTAGAGCGTTCTAAAGGCAGAAAATAGCAATTTTCAGAAAAAACAAGGGCCATAACTCCAGTGTTACGGATCTGATTTGGCTGGTTTTCGAACTTGTCCAAGCTTTCATTGATATTAACAATCTGTGCAAGTTTGATAAAGATCAAATAATCAATGATGGTGCTAGAGTGTTCACAAGGCTTAATATGGCATTTTTCAGCAAAACAAGGGCCATAACTCCGGTGAAATTACTCCGATCTGGCTGGTTTTCGAATTTGTATGAGCTTTCATTGATATAAAGACACTGGCAAAGTTTCAAAAAAAATTGATTAATAATGAAGGCCCTAGAGTGTTCACAAGGCAAAAGTTAACGGACGACGGACGGACGACAGACAACAAACCATCCCATAAGCTCTGCTGGCCGAAGGCCAGTATTCGGCCAGTAGAGCTAAAAATAGGTGGGATTTTGAAAAAGCAGGGGCGAATATGTGAAAACACATGAACTGACAGATACCTTATATGACTGTATACAACAATTTTACAAATTTTAAAACGAACGGAAATAATGTCTGCAACCGCAAGACAAGCATGTCCTAAACTGATTTTCGTCTAAATTATTCCATACAATCTGAAATCGAGTGATACCTAGCGCCACCTAACCCGTGAATACACAAATAATGGTAACTCCGCTACGATTTACATGCTTAGTCTAGATTATCTGCGACGCTTGCTTCTTTTCGAGACAAACGTTTGTAGTTACAATCAAGCGTTCAAGATGATCAAGACTAGCTCTGATAAACAATAGTCAGGATTTGTCTCCATTTAGTTAAAATTTACGGATTACGATGTTGCATGCATATTTGTCACAAATTGAATTGTTTTCTACGTTTGTACGCGCGATCAGCGCGCATTAGGTTTACAAAAAAAGCACGATCTCATAAAAAATGCGTGATTCGCGCGTCCTAGAAAAGACACTCGAGATCAATATACATGACTGTATCTATCCATTTTTGTATAAAAAATGTCATTGACTCTAATATATCTACACATTTGTGTAAAGTGAATGTCAATTTATCTCCACAATTTTTAACATAACAATATACAGTACAGGTACAGCTCACGTCAAACCCACACTTTGCTCTTTCACGCCGAGTGAGGTATTTACAAATCGCATAATTACGCGGAGTTTCGATGATAAAACTACGCGGAGTCGGAAAAGCTTCTCGGTGTACTTACGCCACGAAAGTATGTCACGATACTCCGCGTAGACAAACTATGAATCGCCGAGTCGAAACTGCACAGGTAAAAGGTGCAACTTTTTCTAATTGCAGTCATTTTAATGCATAATCATTCAATAACTTTAGAAAAATACTGGGTCACGACAGTTATATGGCGGTTCCTATTACCGGCTTTGCGACGACTGAACATAACATTGTTAGTAATTATTATACTGGAAATTATAATTATGTTTTTTTAATTTTCTTTGTAACATGTTACTATTCTGATGTTTGTTATTACATCGATGGGTTCTTTAGTCAGAAATAATCAGAAAAAATGGTAAAGAATTCCGGTTCATAAACCCGTTATTAGTGCCGCCTTGTTAAACACATTTTGTAAAGAAAAGTTCAATATATCTACACATTTTTGTAAAGATTTCATTATATCTACACATTTTTGTAAAGAAGAGGTCAATATATCAACACATTTTTGTAGATGTCTATATATCTACACATTGGTAAGGCCTAAACAAAGAAATTGTTTGTTTTCTGTAACCCAACCAACCGTGATTTGTATCCCCCGACCGTATTTATTTTATAACGGTAATTTCATTTTTTATAACGGTAAAAAAATCGCGACAATGACAACGCAAATGAATTATTATACCAGTCCCGTCGCTTAGCAATGACCGTATCCGTTTTCAATTTTCAATGCATACTTTACTTTAAACATATTTTATTGCTTTTCGTTTACATATACAAGCAAAAGGGTTGTGCCACAAGTTCTTCCAACATTAATAAAGGCCAGCCCAACAATATTGTAATTAACAGTTAGCAAGATATCTTGGCAATATAATTAACGTAAAATATTCAAATACATTTTTCGATGAACAAAAGAAGAAAAAACAAGAAATATCACTGTAAGTGACAAATACCCCCGAAGTCACCTTTGACCTCTAAGAATGACCTAGACCTTGGAAAACTGGATTTTGTGTGCGACATGTCGTTTGGTTGTGGTTAGCACTTGGGCCACGTTATTTGAAAATCTGTGAGGGGATGCAAAAATGATTGACCGGACACGATTTGACCTTTGACCTCTAAGTGTGACATTGACCTTGGAACCACAGACCTGGATTTTGTGTGCGACACATCGTCTTGTTGTGGTAAATACTTGTGCCAAGTTATTTGAAAATCCGTCCATGAATGCCAAAGTTATTGACCGGACACAATTTGACTTTTGACCTCCAAGTGTGACCTTGACCTTGAAGAACTGGGTTTTAGGCGCGACACATCGTCTTGTTATGGTGATCACTTGTGCCAAGTTATTTAAAAATCCCTCATGGGTTGTGACGTTACGGTGCAGACACGAAATTGCGTACCTGTTTTTTACCTATGAACTTCAAGTGTGACCTTGACCTTTGAGGTCCGGACTTGGGTTTTGCGTGCGACACATCGTCTTGTTTTAATGATCACTTATGCCAAGTTATTTAAAAATCCCTGCAGGGGTTGGGACGTTACGGTCCGGACACGAAATTGAGTACCTGTTTTTGATCTATGAACTTCAAGTGTGACCTTGACCTTTGAAGTACGGACCTGGGTTTTGAGCGCGGCACATCGTTTTGAAGGTACACGAACTGCGGAATGACGGACGAACAGATGGACGGACGGTGAGATTACTATATGCCATCCACCCCACCCCTCCCCATGGAAACCTTTTGGAGGGCATAAAAAGGATAGGAGTAAAGAAAAGAATAATTAAAAAGAAGGAATGAATGATGATGCTGTGGTTGTAGGATCCTGCCCCGAGCGGTTGTCATAATAGTGTATATAATGTCTAGTCGCTATCAAATCGTTTAGTATCTTTAATGTATATTTGAACATGATTAAAAATAGTTCTATTATCTTTATCTGTACAACTATATTTTCCAAATAAAAATACATGAACGCTAAGCGGGTGAAATGGACGGGTAGCATGAAAAAGACGAAGTAGTTCATTTAAATAAAACGGAAATTGCATAACATAATGTTCGGCGTTCTCCTTTTCATGCTAACACTTCTCACAAGTTACGTTTTCTTTGATTTTGTTTATAAACAAATCATATTTCAGGTTACTACATTTGTTTCTTATCCGTTCATGAAATACAGACAATCTACGAATTCCAGAAAAAAAGAAAATAGGTATTTTGGGTGGATTAAAGTATTGATTTGTAATAAGAGTTTTAAAAGCAGAAAGGTAGTCTGCATTTTGTATGTGTTCAGTTATTGTATTCCATAACGATATACACGAGGGAATGAACGAATTACTAAATATACTAAGCTGCGTTCTCGTATGAATAGATATGTAATCATTTGAATTTCTTAAGTTGTAAGGAGCAACTCTGCCAACTATGTCAGCCTTGTCAGGGAAGAAATTTGCCAACTAATCCGGCAAATAACCAGCTTTAACATTATAAGCAATACTTATTAATTTTTGGTATTTTTCTTCCGTCTTCTAATGATAACCACTCAATTTCGGTATATAAATTACGAATAGACGTTGATCGTGTTAATTCAGTGAAGATGCGAGCTGCTTCACGTTGAATTTTTTCTAAAGTGTCTTTTTCATACTGTGTGCAGCCGTCCCAAATAACGGAAGCATATTCAAGTACTGGTCTCAAAAACGATAAATAAATTTGGTTTAAAGCTTTACGATTGATTAAAAACTTTATTTTCCGCATCATTCCTAATATTTTAGAGGCTGGCGTAGTAATATTGGTAATATGTTTGTGCCATCTAAACGTTATACCCAAGTGTTTATGGTGTTCAACAAAGTTAACTGGCATATTATTAAAAATCAACGAGGGTTGTTCTATATTTCTTCTGAGAGTACAAATAATAGCTTCAGTTTTCGTTGGATTAAAATCGACAAGCCACTGTTTAGACCAAGCAGATATAATATTAGGATCGTGATTTAAGTTTCCATCAAGATCTGCAATATTAGACGAGGAATTTGCAAGAGATGTATCAACTGCAAAAATACGAGTTATACTAAAAAGATTGTCAGCAATGTCGTTGATATATATAAGAAACAATAATGGACCCAAGACTGACCCTTCAGGGACACCAGCAGATGTCCCTTTAATGTTTGAGTTACTTGAACCGATAAATACCTTTTGTGTGCGTTCTGTTAAATAACTTTCGATCCATTTTAGCATATTTCCATTAATACCATTTTGTCTGAGTTTAAAAAGTAGGCCTTTGATCCATATATATGATTCTTGGGGGTTCTGGACCACAACCAAAATCACGCTAAATAATCTAAAACCACCACGTAAAATTTTCAGTAAAACTGAAAATTAAGTCAATTTAACTGGTTATTTAGCATGTTACAGGCGCTAAATAACCCAAGATTTTAAGATTGAATTTTGAAAATGTTTTAAATTTGGATGTTTAAATTTTATTATAAAATAGAGGTTAAACATCAAAACTTAGGTTAACAAACTTTTTTAAAATAGGGGTAGTGAAGAACACAAGTTTAAATTTTTTAATAGTTATCAAAATTACACCCCAAAAAATATAAAATGTTTCTTTAATACAAAACAAATTTGTTGATTTGTTATCAATTCTCTGACCTTGAATACAAAGGTATGAATCGTACTCATACACATTACTAAAACAATTCATCACACACTTTTAAGACTTTTTTGTAAGGTTGCCATTGCTTCCTTTCTTCCCTGCTCCACTAGTTCTTTTTTTTGAACTTCACTAATTTCAAGTTTCTTTTGTTTGGTGTCCTGTTTTAAACTATAATATTTATCCAACTCATCCAAAATCAACTTAAACTCTTGCTCAGATATCTGTGCATCACTCAATGCTTTTGATATCAAATTTTTTATGCTATTCAACTTAGACTCTGCCAAAGTTTTTATTTCATAATGTTTTTGAGCTTTTGTATTAAGCTTGCGTCTGATAAAATTAATACAAACACCTGTAGCTCCACATACTATTGCTGCTATTTCTAAAGGTAACAAAACTGGAACAACAAATCCAATCCCAGCCATAATAACACCTGCAGATATTAAGATAGTGTCAATTCCATCTGTGATATTAATACCACGTTTATATTTTTTATAAAGAGATTTGCGTGTGTCTCGCTCTGTAATTAACTTTTTTTCAATCTCTGAAATCTTTTGTAATCTAGAATTTTGTCCGTCTTCCATTGGCAACTTAGGATATAAACTTGGTGCTGTCGGTTGCTTCATTTTTTTATTTAATAATAAAAAATTAAATTCAATTAATAATGATGCCACCGTATTTACAGCGGTAGCGTTAGCAACCTTGCATACAAAGTTAACAACAGAACCAGCACCAATCTCTAAAGGACTATCAAAGTTATCATGATTGCGTGGGATAATGTGAAGCGTTATGCCATAATTTGGTTGTTCAACACCATTGACAGAAACTATTACAGTTACGTCACCAATTAATCGGTCACTTGCTAAACCTATTCCCATAATCCGTCCACGGCGTGTCATTACATGCCCCACATTTGTTTCTGCTCCACCGTTACCAAATGAGAGCATTCTATTCAATACAAGTGTGTACAATTCGCCGTGTAAAAAAAAGCCGACTAAGGATTCTAATTATTGCAGTTTGCACAAATACAGATTAAAAACAAGCCGTGTTTCACCATGTTTATGGTGTGGAGAAGGCACTTATGCAAAATACACATTGTGTTATAATTGTGGAGCTAATTACTTTAATGTTACTATAAAAAGGCATATAATTTTTTTTTTTTTAAATTAAACTTATATTAAATCATGCTTATTAGCTTGTATTAAAAAAAAAATTTGGTAAAAAAATTTAAACTTGTGTTCTTCACTACCCCTATTTTAAAAAAGTTTGTTAACCTAAGTTTTGATGTTTAACCTCTATTTTATAATAAAATTTAAACATCCAAATTTAAAACATTTTCACAATTCAATCTTAAAATCTTGGGTTATTTAGCGCCTGTAACATGCTAAATAACCAGTTAAATTGACTTAATTTTCAGTTTTACTGAAAATTTTATGTGGTGGTTTTAGATTATTTAGGGTGATTTTGGTTGTGGCCCAGAACCCCCAAGAATCATATATATGATCCATACTCCATCAAATACCCTCGACACATCACCGAAGATTATACATGTGAATTGGTTATTGACAAATCTGGTAAAACATACATATCAATCAGTTGGTAAACAGCAGAATGTCCTTTTAAAAAGCCAGACTGCAGCTTATAAATAAGACTATTTTCAATGAAAAAATTATACAAGTGTTTGTTTATAAACAACCCTTTCCATTAATTTACCAATACAACTTAACAATGCTATTGGACTGTAAGTTTGAGTTTCCTTTTTTAAAACGTGACATTATATAAATGGCAAATGTCCATTTATCTGGAAATTTACATTCAGTGAGTGATTTATTAAACAATAATGCCGAAGGTTTAGAAATAGAGTGTTTTGTATTTAGTAAAATGTTGTGGCTTATTTTGTCCTCACCAGCTGCTTTATTTGGATTTAATGTAGAAATTTCGTTAATTTGCATCTGTAAAAGAATTTTGTGTTTTAAGAGTACATTTTGGAAGTTGGACATTATCTTCATTCTCATGTGTTGAAAAAATAGAAACAAAATAGTTGTTTAAACAATTAGGTTTAGGCTTAATAGAAACAAGCGATCAATGACCTTGAAGCTCTACTTATAGGTTTTTGATAGCTAGATCAGCATTCCTGTGAAGTTTCATGAAAATCCGTCAAGTAGTTTCAGAGAAGTAGTCGCTACAAGTTTTCATTATATAACTCTATGTAAACAAAGATGGCCACTGGCAGCCATGTTTAACGTCGAATCAAAACGATTTTCGACAAGGACCAACATCATGTCATGCCGATCATTTTAGAAAAAGTCCCATATCAATATATAGAGTTTTCAAGAAGTAGTCACTACAAACTTGTTTTTTAAAAATCTATTTTTAGATTTAGTGGCCATCTTGGATTTCACATCAACATGAATTTTAGCTAGGATCCACTAGACTTCATGGGCAACATTTCTGTAAAGTTTCATGAAAATCCATCCAGTGATTTCAGAGGAGTAGTCCCTACAATAAAAAAGTTTACGGATAGACAGACGGATGGATGCCGAACTGCCGAACCACGGCATAAGCTCTGCTGATCTCTGATCAGTAGAGCTAAAAATGTACATAAATCTTATAGATAAATGTTTTAATTTACTTGTTGCGAAGAAATAAATTCAAAATTGATTGAATATTGTGTTATACCAAACAAAGAAACACAACACAAACAATAGACTTGTTTTATGCAACAGTCAACTTAAAGTCTTTAATTCTGGTGTTCTATATAATTTGAACATGATTGAGATCTTAAAAAAAACAAAACAACACCTACCTACCGACCCGACTTTTTGGGCATGTTACAGGAAACAAGATGCAAAACAGTAATAAACACACAATACTGCCTACATAACACTACATCAGCAAAATATCTAGGGGTAAACATCTCAAATGATCTGACATGGAATAAACACATTGACTCAGTCACCAACAAAGCAAATATGACTTTAGGCTTTCTGAGGCGTAAAATTAAGGTACATTCAGAGAGCCTGAAGGCAACCGCATACAAGACACTTGTCATGCCCCAGCTCGAGTATTGCTCCAGTCTGGTCTCCGCACACATCTACAATATTGCATTGACCAACTTGAATGTGTACAAAGACGAGCTGCTCGCTGGGTCAAACATGACTATGCCAGAACATCCAGTGTCACAAATATGTTGAACTCCCTAAACTGGAGACCTCTTGACCAAAGACGTATCTACCAAAGACTGGTAATGCTAAATAACATCTTCCTTAACCATGTTGCCATCCCATGGGAAGATAATCTAAAATTAAATCCCAGACCTAGCCGTACATCCCACTCATTAGCACTTAAACAAATCCAAACAAGTACTGACTATTATAAATACTCATTCTTCCCCAGAACCATAGTACATTGGAATGCCCTACCTCAAAGCGTAGTAACCCTGCCCCCAGTGCATTTGGCCTGGCTGTTAGTCATGTCAATCACATGTCTCCCTAAAAAGCATGCCCTAAAGAGGTCAATATTTCAACACATTTGTGTACTTAGGTAAAGGTCAATATATAATGTTGGGAATCAGCTGAAAATTCATGATCGATCATCAGAACATTTAACCGACCGATGATCGATCATTAATCGATTAAACACGGCTGCTATAAAAGACAAATGTAAGCCTTTTTCAAACTATAATGAAGAAAATAATCACATTTCAAGTATGTTCTGGTAATAAAGGAACTGAATGAAACTGACCAACATCCATTTAAAAAAATAAATTGTGATATTACCCACTATAAATATGTGATAACTTTTGCAAAATTACAGCTCATTTTATTTTCTTGTATATTTTAGTACAAGAGAATGATATAAGCCATAACTTTGAACAACTGAGTAAAGTTGATCATGAAAAATTGTAATCGATTAATCAGATCAAAGGCATAACTGATTGATGATCGATGTCATCATCATGAAATCGATTAATCGGAACAATACTATCCATTATATCTACACATTTTTGTAAAGAAGAAGTTTAGTTACAATTTATCTACACATTTTTGTAAAGATGTCAATATAGCTACATATTCAGGGCTTTTTCCCCCGCATAAACACTAAACAGGGGCTGATATTCGACCCCTTCCCCTAGCAAAAAAGCCCACTTTTTCCTACAAAACTCTATATCTCGAAATAACACTATTGTTTCCTCTATTGAAGGGCCTTGGCCTCTTCCAGTTTCAGAAAAAAAAGCCCTGACATAAATATTTGTGTAAAGCTCAATATATCACCAGTGTCTATTCTAGGACGCGCGATCCGCGCCATTTTCTATGAGATCGCGCTTTTTTGTAAACCTAATGCACGCTGATCACGCGTACAAACATGATCACGCGTACAAACGTAGAAAACAATTCAATTTGTGACAAATTTGCATGCGACATCGTAATCCGTAAATTTTAACTAAATGGAAACAAATTCTGATTATTGTAAGATTGTAAATACAAACATTTGTCTTGAAAATAAGCAAGCGTCGCAGATGATCTAGACTAAGCGTGTACATATTAGCAGAGTTACCGTTATTTGTGTATTCACAGGTTAGGTGGCGCTAGGTATCACATGGCGTGCTGATGTCACTCGATTTCAGATTGTACAGAATAATTTAGACGAAAATAAGATTAGGACATGCTTGTCTTGCCTTGCGGTTGCAGACATTATTTTCGTTAGTTTTAAAATTGTAAAATTGTTGTTTATAGTCAGATGTACGGCAAATTTAAAAGGTATCTGTCAGTTCATGTGTTTTCACATATTCCGCCCTGCTTTTTAAAAATCCCCCCTATTTCAAGTATAGTGGGGAAAATCCCCCCTACTTTTATAATTTAGATTATTACAATCTCCTGTTTTTGGTGCTAATTAAGGTCAGGATTTTTAGTTATTTCATGATTCTTTTAGATGATGAAATCCAGGGTTCCCACCCTTATTGGAAGGCCAAATTCAAGACCTTATCAAGGATCTTTTTTCCAAAATTCAAGGACTAATATTCGCGCAAGCGACATGGTTTATGCCATCTGAAAACAGCAAGAAATATTCTAGGAACGCACAACCAATAGCCATTTTTGGGATGAACAGCAAAAATCCAGAATTTAAGAACTTTCAAGTACCTTATCAGATTTTCAAGCACTTTCCAGGCCTTGATTTTTTTTTCAAATTCAAGTACTTCCAAGGATTTCAAGAACCTGTGGGAACACTGGACATAGTTCCATAATATCTGATACTGATTTAAAAAAAAAATTGTTACAGCCGACTCGAATTTCAAAACAGACGGCAAAAATAGCTCGCTGCCGGCTATTAGAGATATAGCTGGCTGTCGGCTATTACAGACATCCCTGCATCTGTGTATCTGTGTAAAAAAAGGTCAATATATGAACACATCTGTGTAAAGAAGAGGTCAATATATCTAAACATTTTACTTCACACATTTTTCTAAAGTAAAGGTCAATATCTATACCTGTTGCAGTTTGACAACTAAAGAATATAATAACTTTTCCTTTGGTAGAAACATGTAGTGGTTCTGTCAATATACATACACAAAGATATTTGCAGGGTAGTATCTTAGAAACTGAGCTAAACATTTTGTTTGTGGCAAAAGTCAAATTTCAGACACCCAGTAAACATTATTCTAGAAGGTGCATCCACAGAACACTTGTGTCAACAGCTGTATTAAGAGTGGCACCCAACTGTACATTATAAGCCCGTTTGCCAAGTGTTTTGGGTTGTTTGTTTTTTGTGAAAAACATTTCCTAGGTGTCGGGTCAATATAACTCAAGTGAACTTTGACAGACTGACAAATTCATAGTGGTTGTTTAACCAAGAGCACTATTTGTATAAAGTGTAAGTCATATAATTCATGATTAACAGCAGTTTTCATGATCAGTTCAGTGACCTTGACCCTTGAACTACTAACCATAACCATAACAAGAGGCCCAAGATGGCCTGCGGACGCTCTACTGGCTAAAGAATAAGCTTATTTATAAGGGACCATAACTCTGTCAAAAAGCATTCAACCAGAACATGGCAATGAAATACGCAAATAGGCATGGTACTGATCATCCCTGTCCAGATTCGTTGAAATCCGGCAAGATGTTCAGGAGAACTACTGTACAAAGTTAGTATATTTGTCACCGTGTTACATTTTGTCCCAAGTTTTTAAATTAAATATTATTAATATTGCATATTTGATGAAAGCTGTTGATATGCACTTTTTATATTTTCTGCCATGTAATATTTTAATAACTATAATTGTTATTTTCAACCACAGGTGTATGTTAATTAATTTCACACCTTGATGCCATACCATATTGTTAATTACTTTTTGAGCGTCTCCGTCGCCGAATGGTTAACAAAGTTGCGTTGTAAACCTTCGCCTCTCACCGCTGCGGGTTCGAATCCCACTGGGAGCTCGACTTGTGAGGAAGTGTCGATTCTTACGGATGGCAGGAGGTGTACAGTACTGGTTCTACCAAGGAAAAGTGGGTGGTCTGTCACCGTCACAAAAAAATCGACCGTCATATATAACCTTACATGTGTTGAAAATGACGTAGAACACCATACAAACAAACAAACAAACAAACAAAACAAAACAAACAATTAATTACTTTTAGGCTGTGAGACCTTTCACTTCAAACCTGTCATTTCTTATGTATCATTAAGACATTTGATTTCTAAACAAGGCACTTGCAGATCTGATAGGAAAGGCTTTGAAACCTTGTTAGACTCGAATCTGTCATTTAATTGAATGTTGTTTAACGGCTCATCAACACAGTATAGGTTATTTAGAGCCGCCCCAGAAAGAGGGGAAGGATACATAGGAATCCGGGAACCTGCCCTACTCTTATTATCGAATAGATTCCTATGGTTCTTTAACGTGCTCGGAGGATAGACCGATACACGGGACCGCCCGGTTTACGTCCCCATCCGACGGACGAGGCTAAGGTTAGGTGTCTTGCCCAAGAACACACCGACGGAACTCAGTGGCACCACGGAGGATTGAACCCGGGCCTCCGGTTACAAATCTGCCGCGCTACCGACTGCGCCACGCATTTAATACTTATAATAGAGAAAAGTTGATTTTTTATCAAGCCTTTAATCACAAATATGTGTTTACTGCTTCCTTCTCAATGCCAAGTTATTAGGTATATAAACTCTTGAGATTTTAAACACGACACATTAGACAGGGGGAGGTGGAAATGTTTGTATGGAGGTATATGGTATGACATTTAACTGCTTTTGTTTAGGAAAAAAAACGGTATTTGAATATCTTACTTTAATAAAAAAAGTCATAGATGAAACGTTTGTCCAAAAAGATGCACTACCCAAGACACAACTATGTGAAAATAGAAACGTTTCTATTCCAAAGAATAAACTATAAACTAAGTCTGAAATATCTATAGTTGAGATAATGACATGTACATAATAATTACTTATTTGCCCTTTGCTTGGAGGGTGAATTGAATTGGGGTTTTAAGGCGCACCAACACATGAAAAGGTTATATGGCGCCTAACAGGCATGAACATGCCAGGCTCATCTTCCATGTACATCGAGATAAAATATGGAAAATGGGCCTAGAACCTTCTCACCCTGAACTGCAGAGTTGCTGCAAATTCTATCGTTTTTCTGCCACTGCTCTTTGATACGAGCGAGATAGCACCTGAAACAATGCAGGGATCATGATGAAGACCTTTAATGGACATGAACAAAAAATGATAAAATGAACATACCCCTCTGCCTACCCCTCCATAGGGATCTGCAGTGGCCCTATTCTTTGCCCCGTGACCAAACGGGGCCCCCCAAGAACCACACGGGGTTCTTGGAGGGTGAAGGTCACATCCGCAACTACTATGTCACGTAGCGATGTACTACCCAAGATGCAACTATAACCAACGTTTGAAAGATCTAGTGCATACAGTTTCTGAGAAATTTATCTAAAGCAAAAGTTGAATGTAAAATTATTATCTGTCGTTTGCTTCGCATTGCTAGTCCAAGATACAACTATAAGCAAAGTTTGAAAGGTCTGATGCATATAGTTTGTGAGAAAGTGACCTAAACGCAAAACTTGAATGTTGACGCTTTCGCTACCGGAAAAGCAACACCTATGTCTTTTTTTCTCTCGAAAAAGCGGGACAAAATCTTAAAAGGGGCCACAACTCTGCCAAAATTCATTCAACTGGAACATGGCCATGAAATGCGCAATAGGCTTGGAACTGATAATCCCTGCCAAGATTCGTTGAAATTCAGCCAGTGGATCAAGAGAATTAGTCTGGTGAAGTTTGTGTATTAAATCCTAAAAAGGGCCATAACTGTGCCAAAAATCAAACAGAACAAGGCAATGATGGACGCAACTAGGCTTATCACTCATTATCCCTGCCAAGTTTTGTTGAAACAAGGCCAGGAATTCAGAAGAGACTGGTCTGGAAATAGTTTGTGTATTAAAACCTTTAAAGGGCCATAACTGTGCCAAAGTCATTCCTCCGGAATACAGCGATGATATGCACAACACTAGGTTTGATAATAATCATCCTTGTCAAGATTCGTTGAAATCCGGCCATGGGTTCAGGAGAACTAGCCCAGAAAAAGTTTGTGTATCAAAAACATTTAAAAGGCCAGAACTCCGCCAAAAATCTGTCGATCATAACATGACGATGACATGCAAAACTGGGCTTGGTACTGATCATCCCTGCAAAGGGGTTCAGGAGAACTAGTCAAGACAAAGTTTGTTTATTAAAACGTTTAAATCATTCAACCAGAACACGACGATGATTTGCACAATTAGACCTGAAACTGATCATCCGTAAAAAGTTTCGTTTAAATCTGGCCAGGGATTCAGGAGAACTAGTCTGGACAAAGTCTGTCTATTAATACAGTGCTTGATACAGGGGCCAGCCAGTAGAAATTTGAACCACTAGCCCAAATTGAATGTTGGTGGCCCAAATTTTTTTAAATTGTAAAATAAACAAGAGGTCAATGACCTTGAAGCTCTACTGATAGATTTTTGATAGCTAGGTCAACATTCCTGTGAAGTTTCATGAAAATCCATTAAGGAGTAGTCGCTACAAGTTTTCATTATATAACTCTATGTTAACAAAGATGGCCGCTGACGGCCATGTTTAATGGCAAATAATTTTTGACAAGGATCAAAATCATGTCATACTGATCATTTTAGAAAAAGTAGTAGTCGCTACAAATTTATTTATTTTAAATCTATTTTTAGCCGTGGAGGCCATTTTGAATTTTCGGTCAGCCTGCAATTTTCCTAGGATCAACTAGACATCAAGTGCAACATTCCTGTGAAGTTTCATGAACATCCGTCAAATAGTTTCAGAAGTGTGTTCTTGGGCAAGACACTTTACCTTAGCCTCGTCCGTCGGATGGGGACGTAAACCGGGCGGTCCCGTGTATCGGTCTATCCTCCGAGCCATTAAAGAACCATAGGAATCTATTCGATAATAAGAGTAGGGCAGGTTCCCGGATTCCTATGTATCCTTCCCCACTCTCTGGGGCGGCTCTAAATAACCTATACTGTGTTGATGAGCCGTTAAATAACATTCAACTCAGAAGAGATGTCGCTACAAGTTTTTACTATATAACTCTATGTAAACAAAGATGGCCACTGGCAGCCGTGTTTAACGTTGAATCAAAATAGTGTTCGACGAGGATCAACATCATGTCATGCTGATCATTTTAGAAAAAGTCCCATATCAATATCACATAGTTTTCAAGAAGTAGTCGCTACAAACTTATTTTTTAAAAACCTATTTTTAGCTGTGAAACCATCTTGAATTTCTGGCCTACTAAATTTCTGCTAGGATCAATAAGACATCAAGAGCAACAATCCTGTAAAGTTTCATGAAAATCTGCAAAGTAGTTTCAGAGGAGTAGTCGCTACAAGTTTTTACTATATAACTCTATGTAAACAAAGATGGCCGCTGGCAGCCATGTTTAACGTCGAATCAAAACGACTTTCGACAAGGACCAACATCATGTCATGCTGATCATTTTAGAAAAGTCCCATATCAATATCACTTATAGTTTTCAAGAAGTAGTCGCTACAATCTTGTATTTTAAAAATCTATTTTTAGTTTTGGCGGCCATCTTGGATTTCACATCAACACGAGTTGCTAGGATCAACTAGACTTCATGGGCAACATTTCTGTAAAGTTTCATAAATATCCATCCTGTAGTTTCAGAGGAGTAGTCGCTACAAATAAAAGTTAACGGACAGACAGACAGACGGACGGACGACGCACCACGGCATAAGCTCTGCTGATCTCTGATCAGTCGAGCTAAAAAAATAGACAAATAAAGCATAAATTATGTTTTCATTCAAAAGTTTATAGTCTCAAATTCCAGTTTAGTCCATCAGGCCCTCCCTGCACATTGCCCTGAAAACCATAGCCTCGGTGCTATAGTCCTCGTCATCGCTGTAGACAACTTTGAAGTATGACAAATTCGTTATTAGGATTCTTGACAGGGAACATAGGCTCACATTCCCTGCCTGGAAATATATATTCTCCCTCGCCTAACGGCTCGGGTGAATATAATTTCCAGGCAGGGAATGTGTGCCCATGTCCCCTGTCAAAAATCCTAATAACTAATAATGTCTGCATTGATTACTTACTTTGCATACTTCAACGTTTTTTGGTCCTCTGCTGGTGTGTCGTTTCATAAAAGACCCTTTTGACAGCAAATCTGAATTTGACGCCCATACATGTGATACTTTCAGGACCTCAATCTGGGAGTTTATTGATTTTTTTAAGGAGATTTATGCAAAAATCTGGGAGTTTTTTTCGCGGGATATTTTTAGCGCGCGGGCAGTATTTTTTAACCAAATTATCTGAAAATACACTTTTAAACAAGTTTCTTCATTGATGTCATGGGAGCCGGATAACAAGAAATGAGTAAAAACAAAAAAAAAAACATTTTTTTATTTTCATGCTTTTTTTCTTTCTTTTTTTTAATTTCCTTTTTATTATTAATTTATTTTTTAATTTAATATTTCCAACTTTTAATTTGGTCCAAGAAAAAGTACAAACATGGAACAAAAGCAACGTACGTCAATCACGGAACTCTCTTTGAAGTAAAATCTTTATAAAATTCATTAATTGTTTTAATTAAATCAAACATTCTCACCAAATTCGCGCCGACAAAGTCTACTTTCTTTTTCGCTATCCGATAATTACTGCGTCAAACATTCATTTTCCACTTCTGAATAAATGACACCGTGCTTGCATCTACTAGTATTTATTAAAGCAAACTATGCACTTGCCCAAAGAATATTGTTTGGGCCAGCAGAGATCAAATTTCACTTGCCTAGGAGAGGTTTTACTCGCCGCCGGCGAGTGGGCGACCATCTGTGTCAGGCACTGTTAATACCTTTAAAGGGCCATAACTCCGCCAAAATAATTCAACCAGAACTCAGTGACGAAATGTACAACTAGGCTTGGTACTGATCATCCCTGCAAAGTTTCATTTAAATCCGGCCAAATGAAGGCCATTTCGTCTTAACGAGGCAAAACACAGCATTTATTAACTAAATCAAGGGCCATAACTCCGGTGTTACTCACTTGATTTGGTTGTTTTTCAAACTTGTCCAAGCCTTCATTGATAGTAACAATCTGGTAAAGTTCGGTAAAGATCAGTTGAAAAAAAAAAGAAGGCCCTATCGTCCTATTAACGATGTAAAAGTTAACAGACGGACAACTCGCCATCCCATAAGCTAGCAAACAATAGGTATCGTTGTTGCTAATTAATTGGACACTTATTATTTTGTACAAAAAATCAAGACTGTAGGTATAATATACTCAGTTGCAAAAGCAAGTGGACACTGAGCTTTGTTTGATTTAATTGTATAAAGTTTTTTTAGAATTAAATTGACAAATTCCAAAATGAATATGCCATGTTTGGTACAAACGTTTTTATCATTCCATTGCCAATATCATGTTGTCATTCGTTTTTCAAAATAGGTTGAATCATTAAGGGACTGTCACTTGATAAACAGGATATGGTGTACAGTAAAAGTTTCAAAGTGTCCAGTTTCTTTTGCAGCTGAGTATAGTATAATATTATATTACCATATATGTCAATACTTCTTTTTATATCAAGAGCATTTAAAGCGTTTTTAGTTGATGGTCGAGGTAAACATTTATTACGTCAAGATGTAAAAACTATACATACTAAATGACGTTACGACAAGAAACAAATATCAGGGCTCGAAATTAGCACTAGTCCTGTAGCCCGAGGCTAGCAAAAATGCTGCCGGGCTAGCAAAGTCTGTGTCTGTGTAGTCCCGATGGGCTAGTAACAAAAATTATTCAAATAAGAAATAAATTATAAATCGATAGATTATGAAGTGACAGCACTGTCTAACCTAACCGGTCTTTTAAAAACATTATATTTCCAAAGTTTCAATAAATGTAAAACTCGTATAAAGAAACCGAAACTTGAATTAAAGGGGTTGATGCACCATTTTCAAACAATGTTTATTTTAAAGGGCTCTGAAAAACTTGAAAAAAGCTGAAAGAATTATCAAAATGCCATGAAAGATAAAGAAAATATGACCTATTGAAACTTTGCAAAGAAACATAAATGGAGGCAGCCATATTTGAACGATGTCGTCATCGCACCTTTCTACCATATATGGCATATTGGCAAAATGTTGTTTAAAGCAAAGAAAATCATTGCAGATGAAAAATAAGCATACCATTTGTTCATTTTGCATCTGTATATTTAATTTTAATCAATTTGCAGTGATTTTCTTTGCTATAAAATATAGTTTATCTATATTCCATAAATGGTAAAAAGGCGCAATGACGTCGTCGTTCAAATATGGCCGTCTCCATTTATGTTCCTTCTAAATTTTCAATAGGTCATATCTCTTTTATTTGTCATGGCATTTTGATAATTCTTTCAGCTTTTTTCAAGTTTTTCAGAGCCCTTTAAAATAAACATTGAATATGGTGCATCAAGCCCTTTAAAACAGTATTTTCTATTGGATATTACATTGGGCTAGTAATTTTTGAGAAGGTCTAGCACTTTTACCCAACTAGTAGACCGGTGGTCCGGTGGTCTAGTAAACTAAAAGTGTTAATTTCTAGTCCTGAATATATACCTGATTTAGTTTCTGTCTGGCAGTAATGGCATCCGTGTGATTCACAAGCTGTTGTTTGTCATTCAGGAGATCAATCATGTCATCAATGTATTGTCCCAACTGAACATCCGTAACTTCGAGATTTGATGAGTGCATGATCGAGTTGCGGGCTTCTCTATTCTGAAAATTGAATCTTGATATATATATCTAAATGAAGGACAAGTGTATTTATTCAAACTTACATGTACGTTAAAAATACATCCTGGAATGAACAAATGCTCACAACTATTTTTATATATCAGGAGACAATAATCCATTGTCATGGTTTAAACTTTAAAACACAAGAAATGTATAAGTTGAGCGGACAAGGTTAAGATCCGAAAATATTCAAAATCCCGTAACTCCGCCAAAACTCATTCAACTGCAATGTCCGGATAATATATTCGCTACTAGACCAGGGTCCGTATTAATATAACTTCTCAGCAATATCTTAAGTCAAAATGTATCCATTTTTTAACGTTTTATGACATCTTCTTTATATTTTAATGATGCTATGGATTAGAGAAACCCAGATAACAATTTATCTTAAAATAGATCCGGTTTTTTCTGAGCTAACATGCAATAAGGTTAATACAGGTACCCCTTCCAACTTTGAATGCCATATTTTTTTTGGTCAAGAAATTGATCGTCCACTTTTCTGTTTTAAGTCAGTCAATAGTAAGCTTTTTTAAAGTGAAACAGAAAATTGCCTCATTTTGTCGCCACTGTTTTGTGACATGATGGCACTCATCTTGTATATTACTATATTTTATTGTAAATTAAGTTTTATTTTTTCTTATTATTTAAAAAAATGGCTAATTATGCCAAAAAATACAATAAAACATTCTCAAACAATTGTTTTCTTGGTTTTAATCGATTTTGAATTCTGTTCATTTGGATGTTACAAGATCGGTCCACAAACTGCACATTCCCTCATTGAAATTTTAAACCCACCGAATGAAGGAACAGCCCTGAGAAGTTTATTATAAGCAATAAATTTGATCAGTTTCAAGCTAGAAGGATGTGCTTAAATATCTATTAAATCAAGTTTTGAAAAAAATGGTCGTTTATCGGTCAATTTATAAAATAACGTCCAAAACTTTGATGCCTGAACTGTTATCGCTTACACTACCCTTGAAACAAAATGGATTCTTCCACAATAACTTTTCCGCCAAACTATGTCATCGATTTGCGGCACAGTAAATTTCTGTGAAAACGAAAATAGAGGTAAGTTGAAATCGGTCAACATAAATGTACATGTAACATCCACTACAAAACAAAATCAACCTCCAAATACATGTAAAGAAGGATCGAAGAAGGGTATAATATAGTCATGAAACAAATACGTATTACTAGGACTATGAAAATTTAAGGGTATTTTTCTTACGATCGTGTGGAGACGACTGCAACATTCAACTGAATGATCTGGATGTTATATTTTGACATTCCATAAATGTTTTGGATGTGAGATTTGACATCAATCATTTAAATCACGTCCTTATATAAAAACAGCCTCAAGTATGCAAGTTGTTTTTAATTTCCATGATGCAATTAAATAGCGACTGAAGATATGAAATAACTTTCCATTATTTCTTCAAATGTATTATATGTTGTGGACATTACACAAAAAAAATGTCAACCCTTCAAAAATAATGTCCGTATTAAAAGTTTACTTGGTATCTTTTTTCCTTCAGAAAATGATGATTTGTAATGTTGTATTTAAAGCAGATGTGTTCTGCAAACATTTCAAATGTAATATGTTTAAATAATAAAATAAAAGATACACACAATGTAGTATTTGACGTAATGGACGTGACACATACAGTACAGCCCACGCGAACCCCACACTTTACTCTTTCACGCCGAGTGAGGAATGTACAAATCGCGTTCTTACGCCGAGTTTTGATGATAATACTACTCCGAGTTGAAATCAGCTATGAGAAAAGCTATCGGCGTACTTACGCCACGATACTTCGCGAATATAAACTCGGAGTTCGCCGAGTCGAAACTGCACAGGTAAAGGGTGCAACTTTTTCCAATTGCAGTCATTTTAACGCATAATTATTCAATAACTTTAGAAAAAATCGAAGCAGAAGACAATTGTACTTTTGTTTTTGGAAAAAAGGATGTGGAAAAATGCGAATGCAAGGATTATGTATACTGAGTCACGCTAGCTATATGGAGGTTCCTATTACCGGCTTTGCGGCGCCTGAACATAAAATTCAATTAGTAATTATTATACTGGAAATTATAGTTATATTTTTAATTAATCGTTATTTGTAACACAGTTTTTACTATTCTGCTGTAATTGTTAATACATTGATGAGTTTTGTAGTCAGAAATAATCAGAAAAATTGTAAAGAATTCCGACTCATGAAACCGTTGTTAGTGCCATCTTGTTAAAAGTTACATATACGGCCAAGGATTATGGGTATTTATGTCGATTGAAGAACTGTGACTTTTAGACAACAGAAATGAACAAAACCTGTGATTAAATGCATTTAACGTTTTGAAACACACATTTGTTTCAAAATGTATTCATTGTATTTATCAGTCGTGTCAACTTTGCACAGAAAAGATGCACTCGGTGTCTTATTGTTTTTACTTTCTCTGGCGATGGATTGGTTTTTCAAGCGCGCTCTCGGACAAGTTAAAAAGTTGTTGGAAAATTCAGATTTTGTTTTTATTCCCAATAATAAATCACCAAAGGTGTGCACTCCTGGTTAATTGGATTCTACGCAGAGTAACTCTGATTGTTTAGTTACTCTTGAGTGTTTAATCACTCCGAGTGACTCGACAATGGCGTACTTTCGCAACGTGGATTCGGCGAGTCCAAACACTGACTTCTCGTAGATCCGTGCGGCACTCGATAGCACCAAACTCGGCGAATCGAGTAAAGTGTGGGGTTTGCGTGAGATTTACTGCAGCAGACTTGTCAACTTGACAAACGTAACATTCATAACATCCGTATGATGTCTTCCTTATTAATTTGGACTACTCGGCAATGCATCTTAAAGGCAGCAATAAGTTGTTATTGTTTTTAATTTTGGTTGAACATTAATTCAAAGTACATGTATATGTGTAAAAGCCAAAGTATAGCAACAGTAACAGTAATTTGTCATCGGTTTTAAGTAATGTCCATCACAGTGAAGATCTCACTAGGACCTGCAAGTTATTTTGTACCACAATATCCTAAATACACATTATGCATCTTGTTATTATTACCCGAGGATATACACAGCATATGTTAGTTATTGTGGTATAAATACAATAGAGCATGAGTCTTGCACCAGTCTGCGAAATTAGCGGTTGTCCGGGACAACTAATTTACGAACAGGACAACCACGTGTTCCCACTTTGGTTGTCCGATCGGACAACCAAAATTTATGAAAGCGCAAAGCTATATGTTTCAATCAAAATAAGTATAGAAGTCGAACAGGAAACACGAGTTCGGCTTTTTCATTGACATTGAGAAAATTACTGTGACACCGGTATAAACGCTCCGAGGAATTGATCAATTAATTGTATCCCTCTATGGAAGGTCACAACACAACACGGTCAGGACCTCGTTTTTGATCGCATTCCGTCACTCGAGAATCCACATTTACCAAAATTGGCGAAGAGTTCCGATCGATAGTGCAACGGGTTTGTGAATTATTTCATCCAATGAGAATAAAATAAACATCATCAATATGCTAATTTAGCGCATGCGTCGGTAAAAACGTGTTTCCGGTTGTCACAAAATGTCAATGTTGCGGTACGTGACGGGTGCCATTCCTGGTAAACCAGTGAATAAACCAGTGAAAGAATCCAAACAAGAGTCAAGTAAGCGTTACGAAGCCAACAGAGACAGAAATTTTGTTTCTTTTTGGCAAGTTGGTCGAGAGTGACAGGGGCACAGACTAACTCTATTTAGCTAGGAGCAGGCTGGGCCCTGACATAGAATTTTTAGGGGCCCAGCCCAAAAGTTGGGGGCCCAAACAAATATTATTTTATTTTACCACTCTTGTGCATAAATTATGAACAATTACATGCATTTACTCCGTGTTTATTGAATATCATAAACAACATTACTGATCATTACAAGTCCAAGTTATCTATTTAATTATAAATAGTAGTGTTAATGAGTTTTGTTATAAATGATCACAATTAGAATATGTAAATTATTGTAATAAAAGATTAAAAAATATTAGATATTATTAAATTAATGTTTTATTTTGCTATAAATATTTTATGTTGACATGGTTGAGATACAGTTTTAAAATTAATGTATGAGACTTTTTCATCAACATGATGCCATATAATCATTATTGATGATTTCTAAAAGCACCGCATTTTATTAATCAAAAGCTCCGCGTTTTAGAATATCCAATAACCGGAAGTGAAACCTAATTATTTCCCATTCAAATTATAACACGAATTTATGATCATATGTAAAATAAACAATACCATGTCTGTTTTAATGTTGATTTTATACCAGCAAATGTTACTTGTACTCTTGCCCATCTAATTTTACATTGACATTCGAAGCTCAGAGTATCGTTTTGTGGGAAACCGTACATCGCAACATCTCGAACATGGTCTCGTTTCCGCAGTGGAAAAATAAAAACAAACGTTTGTTTCGTTATTATTTTGTTAAGGGTTTGTCTATTTCGGCCAACAGTATGTAGTTCACGGGACCAAAGCAAAATCTGCGGGGTAAGATCCTCGAATTGAAATGTTTGTGTTGAATGATTACCCTTTTTCCGTGTGTTTCGCGTGAGCTGTACTGCGATTTATACTGCTTCTTGAGGGCCGCAGGACCGAGTGCAGTATAAATCGCATACGAGAAAAATATGCTATAAATGTTTTGTACCTAAGCCATTTATCAGACTACGCATGTGCAAGAAGTTTTAGGGCGTTACAGTTTTCAGTAAAAATAACAGCTCGATCCAATCAAGAAATAGCATTATCACGCGCCATAAGCATGACACTGGTCCCATGTTTTGATTATTACAACCAATCGCCTGTGTGTATTATTGGGCAAATCCAATGTCAAGGAGTGCTGTTTTGATAATGGATAGTCGTGTTTTACATATTTGATTGACAGGTTGTGTGTAAACATTGCAACTACGCGCGTGTAAATTGAGTAAGTCATGGTATAACTGCCGAATCTGTCAGTTATAGCACGGCTGAAATATACCACCATTTATAGCACGGTTTAGGCTCAGACCTTCAGGTTTATGAAAATTATAGCATAAGCAAGAACAAAGGAAAACGAGTTTGGTCGTATCGTGTTTCGTGTGTATCTACGCGGAGTCAGTGTTTGTACTCGGCGAATTCACGCGCGAAAGTACGCTATTGCCGAGTGATAGCCACTCCGAGTTACTCCACGTAGAATCCTATTAAGCAAAAGTGCACACCTGTGAACTCCGCGTACCTCGGTGTGAAGGATGCCGCGTATCTCGGCGTAAAATTTAATTAATGGCAATTAAGATGGGGTTTTTTCCTTCGACGTCGGCCTTTTTTTTTTTAAAAATCGAATAGAATATTTCCAATCACGGGACACCAAGTGCATGTATGTAATGTAATACATATAGGCACGCACACACAACCAATGCTTGATTGTGACGAGGAGTATTAATCAAATTATGAAGCAACATTATAGTGATAAAAGAGGTCTACCAATTACATGCTCAAGATGTGTAAACCTTTAAAATGACCTTGCTGTTTAATTAAATTAAATTGGAACATATTACAACCTTCTTTTCAGGTAGAAGTTTGATCAGCAAATAGATTTATATCGGTGCACAAGTTAGTACATGTATCTGTTGATTATGTGCAGAATAGTACCGGAGATAACGAAAAGCAAGTGCAATCAGATTAATTGCATTTCCTATTGTATACCCGCGTGCCCGAACCCATCATTGTATGACTGTACGTTTATAATTAATAAAAACATAGAAAAGTTGTTTGATGTTTAGTTTTCAGGCAAGTATATGTGGTATTGTTACGCCGACGACTCAATACTACATATCTTTAGTACCGACATATTTTGCAAAGTGAATTATTTCTTTTTAACTATTAATTGAAACTGAAAAACAATGACACCCACCCCGTACATATTTTTCTAATTTGTTCGCAGGTGAATATCATGAAGGTGAGAAAAAACGTATTCTATTTTTCAATGACATGCTAGATCATTATTAAATTGACTGTATGAGGCCTATTATGAAATATCAAGTGTATATGTTCGAAGTTATTAAACTGACAAGATGTGTTTGATATATCAAAGCATTTTTTTAAATCGACTTCCTGCACAATTATCACCTATTAATCCGTATTTTCTTCTAATTTCTTAGAGTAATGACAACGATCATGATGGTGAGAAAAAACACGTCGTCTTTTTCAATGACATGTTAGATTTTTATTAAATTGCCTGTACGCAGCCTGTTATGCAATATTAAGTATATGTTTGAAGTCATTAAACTGAGAAGATGTGTTTGCCACATCAAAGCATTTTTTTAAATCGACTTTCTGCACAAAATGTATCCCCTGTTGTTTCATGAACGTAATAATGACTCAACTTTTGCAAGTCAGAAGATGCGAAAAAACAATTTGTAATGCGAAAAAACAATTTGTAATAAACCAATAGATGCAGGTAGACACAATTGTAAAAAAACAAGTCACCCTCCAACTAAAATTACGATTTAATTTGTGAATAGAGGAATTCGCCAGGGCGCTGTCTTTAGACCAATTTACGGTAATTACTTTTGTAAATCGCGTTTTTTTTCTTATCAATGTTTAATAATGATCTTACACGAGTGCCTGATTAATATTGAATTTATCAATTGAGTTGGATACTGCGTCCATTAAGTTATACCAAGCAACATCCTACGCGATTTACATATTCCAAAAGTAATTAAATTGGTCTAAAGACATCGCCCTGGCGAATTCCCTTATTCACTTATTTAACGGAAGTAAAACTGAAATAAGCCTGAATATGTTTACATGTAACTTGCAGTTGAATATGTCTATACACTTTTATCTAGACTGTGATATACTTGAATAAATAAAACGTGTGTATTGATCGTTACTCCTTACTTGAACATGCAAGAAAGTTGCTCATTCAGAAGTATACACATTTTTATTACCCCGAAACCAGAATCACTACAGGATGGACAACAGTAGTCACAAGAATTAATGAGAGACTAAGAAGAAAAGAGGTCAGGACGAAGGTGAACGGAAGGCATGCACCCACGTCTGAGAACGTACTGCAAAACATTGAACATTTGCAGACCAACACATCATTTGGAGACGCTTTCTCCTTGTTGCTGTATATATATATATATATATATATATATGTGTTTGTAACTTTTCTACTTATATGTCAGGTGTTAATAAACATGAACAATAACATATTTTCTTGTTAGAAGTTTTAAAATGGAATACTTCTCCCTCTATAGTCATTACCAAACACAAATGCAAACAACTTTGCCGTTTATCAAGTTTGGTTGCAAATTATTATTTTTTAAGAACATGCTTGTATATTAAAACATAAGGACTCTGTGTTTTTTGTTTCTTATAGTTTAGTGTTTGTTAGCAGATGTTAAATATGTAACAGAGTGATCACAAACAAAGAATGCTGTAGATGTTGCGATATATCTACTAGACTACACCATATGAATCAGAAGGAATGAGTTATGCTCCCAAAACTAGCTTCGAGTTTGGGATGACAGTAGCGTGTGCGAGGTTTGGTGCACCCTAGAACCTGGTTTAAACCCCAGTCTTTTTTGCCACTGACCGTTTGAACACGACAGCTCTATTGTCAACCTTCTTTGTGTGTTTTTGATGTCATATTCCTTATTAAAATTTCCATTCATTTTGTCGTTTTGCGTGTTTCAGAGTTAACTGTATTCTGGGGAAGCTGCTTTTCCTGTTCGACTTTTATACTTTTTTTAAGTGTTTCTACGACCAAACTTCTGTTAACAATAATGTATGCCCTGGTTACTAGGTTAAAGAATAATTTAACATCATTTTTATAAATAGACAGCCTACTGCAGTGTTGCAGTGATGGTTTAAATATTTCATTATGTATTATTATTGGTGCGACGGATTGCGGCAGGTGCTGTTCATAAAACAAGAGGCCCAAGAGGGCCTGTGGACGCTCTACTGGCTAATATGGCTCTTATGACATCAATGAAGCATAGCATTTTTAACTATATCAAGAGCAATAACTCCGTCATTACTGGTCCGATCTGGCTGTTTTTCCAAATTGGCCAGTAGAGATAATAAAAATAAAAAAAAATTCAAAAAAAATTCAAAAAAATTTCAAAAAATTAAATATATATAAAAATAAAAAAAATTCAAAAGAAATTCAAAAAAAAAAATTCAATTTTTTAAAAAAAAAAAAATATAAAAAAAAAAAAAAAAAAAAAAATTAAATAAAAAATAAAGAAATTAAAAATTTAAAACAAGCATTGATGTAAAACTGTAACCCCCGGGGCGGAGCCAGATGTGACCCCAGGGTCAGCATTTGAACAAAATTGGTAAAGGACCATAAGCTTATAGCAACAACAAAATATTAAACCTCTGGCTCTTGCAGTTTCAGAGAAGAAGATGTTTTAAGTTATTTCCTATACATGTCTATGTAAAACATGTGACCCTTGGGGCGGGACCAAATGTGACCCCAGGGTCATCATTTGAACAAACTTGGTAAAGGACCATAAGCTTATAATAATTATAAAATATCAAACCTCTGGCTCTTGTAGTTTCCGAGAAGAAGATTTTTTAAAAAAAAATCCTATATAAGTCTATGTAAAACTGTGACACTCGGGGCGGGGACAAATTTGACCCCAGGGTCACCATTTGAACAAACTTAGTAGAGGACCATAAGCTGATGCTACATGTAATACATGAAAGCTCTGTGCCTTGTGGTTTCAGAGAAGAAGATTTTTTAAACTTTTTTCCTATATGTCTATATGAAAAACATTCAAAACCTCAATATACAAACTTTGGGCCCCCGAGGCACGGCCATTTTTAACCCCGGGGACTTTATTTGAACAAACTTGATAGTCTAGGCGATCATTTTAAAAGAAAAACTGTTGAAATCTGTCAAGCGGTTCTGGAGAAGAAGATTTTTTAAGGTTTCGACCATATATGGTAATGGCAGCCATCTTGGATGTAGAGCTGACCTAATTTTAACAAATCTAAAAAGCATTCATCTAAGGATCATCCATTTGAAGTTTGGTCAAAATTAGCCAAGCTGTTTCTGACGAGAAGTCGTTTGAAGAATTCCCTATACATGTCTATGTAAAACATGTGACCCTTGGGGCGGGGCCAAATGTGACCCTAAGGTCACCATTCCCTTGTCAAATGTTTACGCAGCTTTGAAAAATACGTAGCTAAAACGTAGCTATTACGCAGCAATCCATCCTAAAGCTGCGTTTTTTGTGATTAACTGCGTTATTTTAGAAGCAGGCTGCGCAAAGCTGCGTATTTTACACTTTAGCTGCGTAATTATGTCCAAAGCTGAATATTTTGTAAGAAAGGTGTACAAAAGCTGCGTATTTATATTTAAGGCTGCGTATTTTTTAAGAAAGGTGTTTGATAGCTGCGTCTTTTATTTTACTTGCAAAAAAAGGATAATTACAAGAGCTGCGTTTTTTTGTAAATGCTTCGGAAAAGCTGTATCTTTAATTGTTAATGATAATAAGATGTAAAAATAAAAATACGTAGGTTTTACGCAGCTTTAGGAAAGCTGCATCTTTTAGTTTATTTTTTTTAACTTTTTTCAGTTTGTCTTTTTAAAGTGATATTGAAAATTTAAAACGTTTCTAAAAGATGTAGGGGTAATTGGGGAGTCCTCTTTTATCTTTGACATAGACTGTCACAGTGCTACACATAAATACAACCTTGATAACAAATGTTTATTGATCCTGTAGGTGTTTTAAAAGGTGGTGAATTTGGACCATAATTTATTAGCTATCAAACTGTATGCATTCCAATGTCAATTTAATTCTGTGTATAAATTTCTGGTACAAAATTACCTACCTCAAACCATTGGATGATGGACTCAGAATTCATTGTAAAATGATAATCTCATTATAGCAAGGTCACTCAAGCGAGCAAGTTATGTTTTAACAAAATGAATATTTCTTTGATCAGTATCAATGCAGATGTTTGGCAATCAACTTGTTAAATTTTATGTAAACAAGAGGGCTAAATTAATGCCTCTGAATCACTCGCCAAATATAATCTTCGAAAAGATTATAAAAAAAAAAGTCAAACAAGCTTATAATTGCATATAAGAGTAAGATCAACAAATTCCCACACTCACATTAAAGTGTTTTGGCCCAGTAAGTGTATAGATGGGTTTAGGGTCGGGATCTCAAAAGTTTCCAAGTTATGGCACAGGAACATGTGACCCCACGGATGGGGATAAACCCTAGGGCAGATGCCGGTAGGGGTCATCCTCTCATCACAGGCAGTGCACCTATAAAGTTTCATGAGATTTGCCTCAAGGGGAGAGGAGTTAAAGGGGTTGATGCACTATTTTCGAACAGGATTTATTTAAAAGGACTTTGAGAAACTTGGAAAAAGCTGAAAGAATTTTCAAAATGTCATGAAAAATAAATGAGATGTGACCTATTGAAAAGTTGCAAGATCATAAATGGAGGTGGCCATCTTTGAACGATGACGTCATCGCGCCGTTTTACCATATATGGCATATTGACAAAATGTATTTTAAAGCAAAGAAAACCACTGCAAATTGATTAGAAATAAATATACAGATGTAAAATGTATATACATTTTAGTGTTTTTCTTTCATTTGCAGTGATTTTCTTTGCTATCAATATGCCATATATGGCAAAACGGCGCGATGACGTCATCGTTCAAAGATGGCCACCTCCATTTATGATCTTGCAACTTTTCAATAGGTCACATCTCATTTATTTTTCATGACATTTTGAAAATTCTTTCAGCTTTTTATTTTATTTTTTTATTTATTTTTTTCCCCAGGCAAATCAGAAGCGAAATTATAATGCATCAGAGTAAATTTGGATGTTTCTGACAAAAAAAAAGTTAATATAATTTTTTATTTTTTTTTTGCAAGTTTCACGATAGCGTGAATCTGATGACAGACGAATGCAAATGGCCGACTTTCAGACAACAAGCATTTCCTGGTTGTTTTATTTAATCTGTTTGCTCAATAAACGCTTGAAAAAGCAAAACCTTGTGTTTTGAAACAATTTTTAGTGTATTTTACATATGTGACTGTAGATAAACGGTAGTAAAGTTATTGAATTACACAGTAATTCTTTATTTATTTTACAGGTACATTTCGTTTTTTCCTTGCATGTTGACAAAATTGATTTTGACGAGTTTACTTCCGGAAGTCATCGCTCCAGTGTTGCTTGATGGGAAATTGAATAAATGTTTAATTTGAGAGAAAATACATTTTGTTTCGATAATCATTTCTGTTATTAACGTATACGTTCTGATATCAAAAAAGGAAGAAACCATTATAAAGACAGCATTTTTATTGACATATGTTGATCATTTTGAAATATTTGCGTGATACGTTCGTAAGAATTGCGAGATTATGGAAGTGCATCACAGATCTGCGCATGCGCTGCAAATTATGCCCGCCGTTTCCTGAATTGTTTGAATTTTGACCTTTCATCTTTAATATTTACAAACAGTACCTTTCATCTTTAATATTTACAAACAGTTCTGTGATTAGCACATGTTCTTTCGTGACACAAGAACCATATTAGAGGCTTGGAAGCCATCAAACGATTACACAGATGGCTTACCAAGGAAAGTGAGAGCCGTACCAGGGTCCTGGCAGTACCAAGAATTATGCATGTTGTGTGGGTTTTTTTAATCAGAGGTAGGCCCTATTTAAATACGTTCATGGTAGGGCTTCTTCATAATAATGTGGACCAATTAATTTGAAGTGTATAAGTGTATTCAAAACTATAGGCAAAGAAGCATGATATTTTTTAAAACATCTAAATTAAACTGCAAAAAGAGGAGAGTGTGTTTTTTTCGTTGTAACATTGACAGTTTTGCAAACGAGATTGGTGAAGGTTACTTGTGCACAACTTACTGTTTTGAAGACAAACATTGTACTTGCATTACCTGAATGAAACTTGCAAGTTATTGATTATGCCTGTCATGGTGCAAATTGAGGTCTATCAATTCAGAAAAACACAGACGACGCTGTCAAGGAGTATTTTAAAAATGCATTTTCTTCCTCCATAATCAATTTGTTAAAGGGGACTGCAATGGATTTAAGCACATGGTTGAATCTATGTTTACAGGTTAAGGAGTCTTTTAAAACAACAATTCAATTCTTTATTTAGAAATTGAAGTGGTATAATATTTCAGCAATTGTTATGCTTGGAGTTTTCAGGAGATGTTGGACATAAGAGCAAGTTGTCAATGGTCAGGTCGCTCGGAAGGCGATGATGGTGTTCACCATTCAACAGAATACATCCTCAACCTTAGATCCTATGCCTTCAGATCAAAGGTTAGCTGATTTTTGACAGATTTATGACCCATCTTTTTTACTTTTAAATTTGTTGTCGCCGCTACTCCTCCTAAATGGCTTGATGCATTTTGACGAAACTTTGCAGTGGTATGAGACATCAGTTTTTCTCATAAAACAACCTCTAGTTTTAAAAAGTTTTACATACACAAAATATGACGATTGACTGAACATTTTTGTCAGTTTGATGTCAGGTGACTGCATTGCGACAGGTTATAATGGGTATACTTTTAAGGAGTCAAACATTTTTCATTGACAACCAATCAGTATATTTATGTCTGTATATTTATTGATAAGTCTTTTAAAAGCCACATGTGCTGTTATGTGGCGTATAACAGCACATGTACAATTCAATTCTTTATTTAGGAATTGAAGTTGTATAATATTTCAGCAGTTGTTATGCTTGGAGTTTACAGGAGATGTTGGGCATAAGCGCAAGTTGTCAATGGTTGGGTCGTTCGGAAGGCGATGATGAAGGTGTCCAACAGATTCAACAGAATACATCCTCAACCTTAGATCCTATGCCAGGTATGCCTTCAGATCAAAGGTATTTTTCTCGCAGAAGTTTCACACTGGAAGTTCAAATTGAGGTTTATGGCGCACCAACTAAAATGGTTATATTGCATCAACATGAAATGAACACTCCAGAGCCACTCTCCATTTACAGCTATATAAAAACATTTATATATAAATGGGAAGAATATCTATAGGGTTAAGTTAACTGTATCAAGCATTTGAAGTTTGTGACAGCATGCGAGTCGTTTAATGGTCTTAAATGATACCCCCACCCCCACCCCCACACACCCACTCCTAAATGGCTTGATGGATTTTGACAAAACTTTGCAGGAAGTATCGGTATGATGTCTTGTTGTGCATGTCTTGCTTTCGGTTTGATTTGCTGATTTTTGACGGAGTTATGTCCCTTTGATATTTTTTAAGTTAAATTTATTGTCGCCGCTTCTCCTAAACGCCTTGTTGGATATTAACAAAACTTTGCAGAAGCATCGGTATGATGTCTTGTTGTGCATATCGCGCCGTCGTTCTGGTTTGCTGATTTTTGACAGAGTTATGGCCCTTTGAATTGTTCACTTTAAATTTGTTATCACCGCTATTCCTCCTAAACGGCTTGATGTATTTTGCCGAAACTTTGCAGGAAGCATCGGTATGATGTCTTGTGCATGTCACGCTTTCAGTCTGTTTCGCTGATTTTTGATGGAGTTATGTCCCTTTGAATTTTTTACTTTAAATTTATTGTCGCCACTTCTCCTAAATGGCTTGTTGGATATTGACAAAACTTTACAGAAGTATCGGTATGATGTCGTGCTTTCGTTCCAGTTGACTGATTTTTTATGGCCCTTTAAATTCTTTACTTTAAATATAATATTGTTGCCGCTACTCCGCCAAAATAGCTTTTACACCCCATCCAACCCCCCCCCCCCCCCCCACGTGCTGTTATTTGGGGCACATGTCACCACCACCCCATCCCACACCCAACGATTTAACAATCTTTTTGTTTTATCACACAGCTCTATGCTCAATTTTATAGTGGTGCGATACTGGAATACCGTGCTGTAGACAAATAACATGATACAGACACCGGACTGGCCAGTCCTAGAATTACGACTTCATATGCTTGTGACTACTAGTACCATAAAGTGTTTGCTATAATCCAGCCAGGGATTGAACCCACAGTCTCCCGCATTCAAGGTTGATGCTCTATAAAACCAGTAGGTAAGGATGTGACTAAGATTGCAATGAGGCCCTTTTAATATAATATAGGTTTTAAATTTTCAGAATTATTAAAACTATTATATTTAAAATGTTTGTTGTTTTATACATTTATAAATGTATTTTGTCTTTTTTGGAGACATTAATTTATTTATAAATATACTATCTTTTCAGATCTATGTTCTTCGGGAACGGTTTAGGTGCCAACAGATGAAGTCAAATGAAAATGAGAACAGTTTTAAGAGGGTTCGAGTCATCCTACAGAGGTTTAGATGCATACATATAGTGCTATCAGGCATATAGTGTTAATTACCATTTTACGACTGTCCCATACGTCTGTTTTAAATTTAAGTTTTACTCAGGACACCTCGAGCCGTAAAGCTTTTAAACTCCATACATGTTTGCATCTACATGACAGCAATAATTAAGTCGGTTTGAGTTCCAGAAGATGATGTTAAATGAACAATGAGGACAATTTTGAGAGAGTTTGAGGCCGCTTACCGGGGCTTAGATGTGTAGATAAATGGAGCTAATTGCTATCCAGGGGTGCAGTGTATATTGTTTTAATAATTATGGTCTTTATTTAAAAAAACATTATTAATATAGGTCTGTGAGAAAACAAACAAATCAAAGATGTGTTTACCTGTTTTTTTTAGAATCACACAGGGGATTGAAATATTTCTTGACATGTTTCCCCGACCCCCATTTTTTAAATACATTTTTCAGATGTGTTTCACATGAAGTCTATAGTTTTGTTTTGAAGGACAATAATATTAGTTTTCATATTTATTATACACAAATCATTATTTGAATCCTTGAAAGCAAATTGATTTTGCAAACACCTGAGTGGATTATATTTCATCCATAACATTTTTCGACATATAGTAGAATAAAGAGGGAAAAGACATAAAATGATGTGGGGTTAGTAATTTTGGGTGCTAATTTAACTGTTTGATTAGCTACAAGGTTGCTGTGTATATTCAGTGTATATTCAATGTAAACAAGTGCTCAATATTATATTCAGTCAGCAAATGTTTCTACCAAAATGTTCTCCTCCTGCTGTTTGGAATTAATATTTAGTTCCAACTTTTTCATGTTAAAGTGAAATTTAATAGATTTTTGTTTATAGTTTATTTTTTCACATTGCATTTTGCATATCAGTTGTTTGTTTTATAGTTTAAATATTTCAATATAAAAATGCTTAGGAAACACTTTTCCAGAGTCAAAAAGCTTTAAATTTCATTTCTGCCGTTTCACCAATATCACTTTATCACTTTTTAAGATTAAAATTATGTAACATATTAATTCCATGTACTGTTCAACGTTTGCTGCTAAGATATAGTGATGTTATTTATTCTGTTAAATTTGAATCCTGTACAGGGGACCTAGATTTTAGTTCCTATAAACTTTATTGCCTTTATTACTGATTGTTTCTTATTGATCACATCCTAATGTATTCCATGCTCTAGCGGTCAAAGACCTGTAGTGCTTATCTTTGACCTGTAGTGCTTATTGTGGCGCATCATTTTGACTATATTTACGTTTCCATTTATATCTACGCAAATTTTCACTAGCCCTCGGAGGACCCTTTATTGAAAAAGAAAGACGAAGCTTTTTAAATCCTTCATTTACGCAGCTTTCACAAAGATCTGCACAGAAGCTTCGTAGTAGCTGCGTAAAAACTGCGTTTTACGCCAATACCGCCACTTTTTACGCAGCTATTGCGAAGCTAGCGGTATTGGCACCTGCGTAAAAGCTGCGTAAAACGCAGCTTCTACAGAGATCTGCGTAAAAGCTGCGTTTATGCAGACCTGCGTAATAGCTACGTAAAAGCTAGCGGTATTGGCACCTGCGTATAAGCTGCGTTTTACGCAGCTTTTACATTAAAGGTAAATTATTATGTAGACCTTTGAAAACGCAGCTTTTGCACAGCTTGTTTGTTAATGCTATATTTTGTATCATTTTTGTAAAGTCTGCGCAAAAGCTGCGTATACGAAGAAATACGCAGGTGCCAATACAGCTAGCTTTTACGTAGCCATTACGTACGTTTTACGTAGCTTTTGAAATAATTTTAGCTACGCAAAACGTACGTATAAGGTAGCTTTTTTTGACAAGGGTTTGAACAAACTTGGTAAAGGACCATAAGCTTATAGTAAATGCAAAATATCAAACCTCTGGCTGTTGTAGTTTCTGAGAAGAAGATTTATAAAAAAAAATCCTATATAAGTCTATGTAAAACTGTGACCCCCGGGGCCATAAGCTATGCTGGCCCTTGGCCAGTAGAGCTAAAAACCCACCATACTTTTAAACATTTTCATGTCAATGGACACTAAATTCATATGTTTCCAAATAACTTGTAGTTAAGGAATTATAAGGCCAGTATCAACTTTTTTTGTTGATCAACCCTCGTATTTGATAAAAATCAGCAAATATTTTTATAAAGTTGGTCTTAAAATCCACTTACGTAGGTTCAGTTTCATGGTACCACAAAACATCTAAGACAATCAGGCACGCAAAATATGTATTTACATACATGTATATACTGTACTTTACAGTATACATATTACACAACATATTTTATTTATCCAAGAGAATACCATGATACGTCCCTAATGATCTATACTAGTGTAATGGAAGCGTGATCTAACCTGGTTACTGCGACATGTACATGTAGAGTGCATGTTTACAATAGCGTAACTCTGCTCAATACACATGCTCAATACACATGAAAACGCCCGATTCAGAGTCCTGACCATGGCAACGCGATTGACAACGTGTAAGACAACGTGTGCTAAGAAATAGAGTGTGTATTGGAAGCTAGCATTGGTTGCCGTTACAGATTAAAACTAAATATTTATTTCGTCCTCATGACAGTTGTGTTTAATTGCATTTGAGAGTACAGCAGCACAAACGTTAATTATAAGGTGACTTTATTACTTTCACGCTCAGTGTACATTTACAATACTTTCACGCTCAGTGTACATTTACAATACTTTCACGCACAGTGTACATTTACAATACTATCACGGTGTACATTTACAATACGTTCACGCACAGTGTACATTTACAATACTTTCACGCACAGTGTACATTTACAATACTTTCACGTACAGTGTTCATTTACAATACTTTCACGTACAGTGTACATTTACAATACTTTCACGCTCAGTGTACATTTACAATACTTTCGCGCACAGTGTACATTTACAATACTTTCACGTACAGTGTACATTTACAATACTTTCACGCTCAGTGTACATTTACAATACTTTCACGTACAGTGTACATTTACAATACTTTCACGCTCAGTGTACATTTACAATACTTTCACATACAGTGTACATTTACAATACTTTCAAGTACAGTGTACATTTACAATACTTTCACGCTCAGTGTACATTTACAATACTTTCACGTACAGTGTACATTTACAATACTTCACGTACAGTGTACATTTACAATACTTTCACGTACAGTGTACATTTACAATACTTTACGCACTGTGTACATTTACAATACTTTCACGTACAGTGTACATTTACAAAGTACGTTCACATACAGTGTACATTTACAATACTTTCACGCTCAGTGTACATTTACAATACTTTCACGTACAGTGTACATTTACAATACTTTCACGTACAGTGTACATACAGTGTACATTTACAATACTTTCACGCACAGTGTACATTTACAATACTTTCACGCACAGTGTACATTTACAATACTTTCACGTACAATGTACATTTACAATACTTTCACATACAGTGTACATTTACAATACTTTCACGTACAGTGTACATTTACAATACTTTCACGTACAGTGTACATTTACAATACTTTCACGCACAGTGTACATTTACAATACTTTCCGCACAGTGTAAATTTACAATACTTTCACGTACAGTGTACATTTACAATACTTTCACGCTCAGTGTACATTTACAATACTTTCAGTGTACATTTACAATACTTTCACGTACAGTGTACATTTACAATACTTTCACGTACAGTGTACATTTACAATACTTTCACGCTCAGTGTACATTTACAATACTTTCACGCTCAGTGTACATTTACAATACAAGAATTTTAAGTTCTCAGTTTACCTTGGTTTCTTAGAACAGTACAAGTTATTTTTGAGGATTATAATATAATTATGTTGTGGATGTTACACGAAAAAAAAAGTCAACACGTCAAAAATAACATCCGTATTAAAAGTTTACTTGGCATCTTATTTTTGGCGACATTAATTTCAGAAAATGAGGATTTGTAATACGTTGTATGAAGCAGATGTGTTCTGCAAACATTTCAAATGTAATTACGTTTAGATAATAAAATAAAAAGACAACAAAAAAGTATTTGTCAGTCTTAAACTTATGTAACGTCCATCACAGTGACATTTTTGCCAAATATTAATTATATTGTGGCTTATTTTGCCCAGTTTTCTTATATTAAGTATAGACTTCATCAAACATTATAAAGAGACTTCTATTGTAAATAAAACCTGTAAACTATCAACTATATACTGTCAACATATGTTGTGTAACATCAACCACATTTTTATTACAAGCAAAACATGCAAATTATGAAATAGTTACACCATTAAGTATCTTGACATATTCCATTTAAAACTGCGCTATTAGGTCCCAAGGCATTTTTGTGTTTAAAAATTGAGGCTGCTTACATCACTTTTTGATGGACATTTTGACACACTTTGGTGATGTTAGCAAAATGTACATGTATGAACTGGAATAAAACAGCCATACGTAAAATAATATAAACTAGTCACTGTATATTTAAACTGTTTCAAGAAATGAAAAGAAATAATAATAAAATGTATACAAAACCTCTTTTTCAAAAGAGATTTAATTCTATATTTTATGCGTTGTCCGTCAGTAAATGACAGTCACGACATCACATGTCGGTCAAAAAATGATGGTAGCAACAGCACATGCTTGTGCAGGCTTCATTCATATGATCAAGTTCGCAAACACATTCCAATTGCTTTAATACTCTGTGATATAAAATAAAATTTAAATTGTTTTTGAGACACTGAATAAGTTTACGTTCAACAACTATTAACACCCGGTTGCTAACGTCACGTGTTGCAAACATTTATTGGCTAAATCCGGTTGCTAACGTCATGTGTTGCGAACATAAAATTGGCTTGAAAGACGATTTTCTGCGTGTACATGTATACTTTGTTTTATATCAATGAATAATTTTGCTCTCTATTTCTATGAAAATGTTAGGAGTTTATAAGTATGTTATATTTTTTTCCGTTTGATTCGGAAACACATTCACAGTGTCGGCATTTAATGTGCTCCGTGTTATATACCGATGCGATCCTGGTGGCGTAAATGTCATTTCTAAAGAAAGAAACTCTCACGGAACCATCCAAAGCGGTTCTAATCGGTGCGAACGTTGATTAATTTATTTGACCGAAATGATATTCGCAACATTGACAGCATCACCTGTTACTTTGTTTATTGTTTTTTGTAATCAAAACAACATACATTTTGAAAAACACGATACAGTACAGCTCACGCAAAGCCCACACTTTACTCTTTCACGCCGAGTGAGGAATTTACAAATCGCGTAATTATGCGGAGTTTCGACGATAAAACTACGCGGAGTCGGAAAAGCTTCTCGCACGAAAGTACGCCAGGATACTCCGCGAAGACAAACTCAGAGTTCGCCCAGTAAAAACTGCACAGGTAAAAGGTGCAACCTTTTATAATTGCAGTCATTTTAATGCATAATTATTCAGTAACTTTAGAAAAAAATCAAAGCAAAAGACTTTTTGTTTTGTTTTGGAAAAGCGGATGTGGGAAAATTTGAATGCCCGGATTAAGTATACTGGGTCGCGACAGTTATATGGCGGTTCTTATTACCGTCTTCGCGGCGACTGAACATAATATTCAATTAGTAATTATACTGGAAATTATAATTTTCTTTTTAATTAAGTATTTCTTTGTAACAAATTTTACTATTCTGATGTTTATTATTACATCGATGGGTTCTTTAGTCAGAAATAATCATAAAAAATGGTACAGAATTCCGGGTCATAAACCCGTTATTAGTGCCGCCTTGTTAAAAGATACATAAGGATTATGGGTATTTAGTATTTATGTCGGTAGGAAAACTGCTGACTTTCGGATAACAAAAAACGAACAAAACTTGTGATTAAATGCATTAAAAGTTTGAAATATGTATTTTTCGAAATTTATTCATTGTATTTATCAGTCGTGTCAGCTCTGCACATAAAAGATTCTCTCGGCGTCTTATTGTTTGTACTTTTTCTGGCGATTGATTGCTTTTTCAAGCGCGATAAGTTGAAAAGTTGTCGGAAAATTCAGATTTTTCCCCAATAATAAATCACCACAGGTGTGCACTCATGGTTAATTGGATTCTACGCGTAGTAACTCAGCGTGTGAGTGACTCGGCGTGTGAGTGACTCGACAATGGCGTACTTTCGCCGCATGAATTGGTCGTGTACAAACACTGAATCCGCGTAGATACGCGCGGAACTCGATACGACCAAACTTGGCTAATCGAGTGAATTGTGTGTTTCATCTTAGGATAAAAATATACATACGAGTGCATCATAAAACGGTTCCGAATCAAACGGAAAAAAATATAACATACACTTATAAACTCAAACATTTTCATAGAAATAGAGAATTGAATTGAATTGAATTGGGGTTTTAAGGCGCACCAACACATGAAAAGGTTATATGGCCGCATTGGCGCCTAAAAGGCATGAACATGCCAGGCTCATCTTCCATGTACATCGAGATAAAATATGGAAAATGGAGCAAAATTATTCATTTATATAAAACAAAGCATAATTTTTTTTTTTAATTACAACATGCAGTGATAAAAATCCTTTAATCAAAGCCATATAATTTTACGGGAGCTGTGTCCGTCAACTTACTTAGAATTGCAAAATGTTATTACATTTTTTCGCAATAATAACACATATTTTTATTTTTTTTAAATACCTTTTATAACAGGAATAAAAAAGAAAACAAAAACTACTTGTAAACCAATATTGTTTTATTAAAAATTGCATAACATTTATTATTTGGGCAGACATTTGTACATATTAAATGGAACACGTCTCTTTTTACCTTCAAAATGAGTCAATTTAATCTATTATCTCCAATTTAAGTCCAAAACCAAGTTGGTACACATATCTTTTATTTTTTTACCAGTTGTCCCATTATAATTGCAGTTTAGCTCAGAAGGACCCACGCTCTGTTATGTCCCTGAGCGGTTATTGAGAATATTTGAAAATATGTAAAAATATTAAATTTTGACATAAGCAATATTTGTGAATTTCTGGACTTTTTCCATGTTTTTTGAAATAAAAGGAAATTTCTATCGTAAAATCGACCAAATCGGGAAAACATTTCATTGATAAAATGGAAAACTCAGAATTGTTTACGTCAACATTTTGTATTACAGTAAGTTAGGGCGAGGTAAAAGCCTTAAAGGTATAATAAGGAACACTATTACATCAATAACATACCACAAATTGATTAGTATGTAACAGAAAGGATGTATCAGTACAACAAACATGTAAAAAATAAAAATATTTTATAAGATTGGGAATTTTTTCAACAACTGGGAAATATATACTATTTTGTATTGGGAAAGGGTTCACATTCGGCTCCGTCGGACACGTAGAAAAAGCCCTGTAAGACATCATACTGATATTTTCTGTTGTATCTTCTTAAGGAAATTATCAAATAACATGAAAAATACGGGAAAAATTTCAGGGAGTATAAAAACAAAAGCTGTAGGAGACTAGGCTAGCGCTAGGATTTTTAACCCTTTAGCTAAATCTGGCTAAAGCCCTAAATACTTCTTTAGCCAGATTAGAATGTCTATAGCCAGATAGGAATTATTTTGGAACTTTAATGCGCTAACACCTCGCGTTGGCGTACACATCAATTTAAGTTAAAAAGAGTATGCTTTTTAACCTGTAGGGTATCAATATTTCCGTATCATATGCATGCTGCATTCTGCTTTAGTGCTTATACCGTAATTAAAAGTTGAGTTGTATAATAAAAACTTTTTAAAAATTGTATTCAATATAATGTAACTTAATTTTGAAAAATTGGGAAGACTGAATGAATGCATGCATATACAGGGCTTTTTTTCATGATTTTGGGAACATGACCCGTACCCCTGGAATTGGGAATTTTAGTGTGAGTTTTAATAAAATTCGGAATAATATAAAGTAAAGCATTCCTTTCATAATTATATCTTTAATACTGTTTTTTGTACACCAAGATAAACATAAGCATTTATAAGCTTTTTGGATTTTTTTTTTTTTTTAAATTGGGAAATTGGGAAATTGGGAAAAAAAGATATGTTTTGGCATTGGGAATAAGACCGAATTTCAGCTTTATAGTTTGCAAATAACACCGGTTGATGGCGTTCTGGGTATGTAAAAATGTTCATATTTATTATATTTCGCCGATGAGTTTAAATTGGTTTGCCGAAAAATAAATAATTATAAATATAGTGTTTTAAACTGTATGTCTTCGACCTTTTGATACAATTAAGAGAATTTGACGGCGATTTTCATGTTTAAAATACGGCTTACACACCGTCAACGGAGAGAATGGACACCGCCTCGCCGAATGTGCTGTTGTCAAAATATTACAAATGTGGCTTACACATAAATTAAGATATTCATAAATTAAGATATTCATACAGGAACAAACTGTTTAATACTTGTATGATCTGAAAATAGAAGTAAGTTTGGTAGTACTTACATAGACACACTAAATACACTCCAAATTATGGACAGTAGATAACATTTTAATACAAGACTAGTGAAGTGTAAAAAAAAAAAATGTTTTTTAAGGACGTAACCAGCAACAGACCTATTTTTTTTTAGGACTTATCGTTTTGATCCAAGAGTTTGACCTTTCTGTAATCTTGACCCTAGGTTGGCGGGAATAGTAGGTGATACGCCTGTCTCCATGTTGTGAATCTTTCTGTCAACTGTCTTTTTTATCCAGTCATTAATTGCAGAGTTATAACGCGGACATGAGTTTGACCTTTCCCTGCAGACAGGAGTTTGACATTCAGTGTGACCTCAGTGTTTTTTTTATGAGTTTTGTGAATGCAGCCTGTGCCTGTGCCATTGTGAAAAATAGCGGCATTTTTCTAGAGATTTTGAAAATTGTGAAATATTATAACAAAAGAAAAAGAAACATTTTTCACTATCAAATTCAGTTTTAATTTGTACGCCGACGGACAACCTTATGATATATTTTCCTTCTTATTCCCTTGGTGGCAGGGGGCATAATTAACAACAAATACAATGGGAAATAGAAGCAAAGTTTCATAAAAATATTTTCAATACTTTTCTCATTATCGCAGGATGCATATTTGTTGGACGGACTGAAAACCCTAACCCTAACCCTGCGGTGACACACCTGATAAAAATATGATCAACAGTGTTTTTGAGATACGGGAAATATCTCCTGAGGTAGAGAAATGGCCCCGATATAAGAACGAGTGCGGAGAACGAGTTCTAATTTTATATCGGGGCCATTTCTCTACCGAGGGAGATATTTCTCTTCCGAGAATATATTTCTCATTTCTCTACTGAGGGAGATAATTTTCAATATCTCAAAAACACTGGTTATTAAACTATATATAAATTACTTAATTTAAAATTACTTAATTCTTCGTTATTTTCCGTAATCGTTATTCCCTAGTGGTGGAATCGGACAACGACGTCCGTAAAACAATCGGAATGTCATTTGGCGTTCCCGCCACTGACGGAAAAGGCCCAGCAATGTTCAGATATTTCCCAGTAGAGCAAACGAGTAAATATAGCTTTTCTATTCCCAGTATTTCGTATACAATTCACAGACAACTAGAAATTGTTATTGTCCATGGGACAAAAACGTATGGCTCCCCCACTCGCCCAAACAGACATAACTGACAACTCTCCAACCGATCTCTATTGATCTGAGATCGTTTTGGTATTCAATATCCTGTGACTGTATCTACTATCTGTATCAGTAATATCTACAGGTCATGACCAACCATCCTTCCAAGTTAGAGGACCCGAGGTCCAACCATTGTCTAGTTATTTATCGGACATCGTTTTGCTAGTCAATGTCACCGCGACCTTGACCTAGTGACCCCAAAATCAATAGGGGTCATCTACTGGTCATGACCAACATCCTTCCAACTTTGAGGACCCTAGGTCCAACCATTGTGTAGTTATTGATCGGACATCGTTTTGATAGTCAATGTCACCGCGACCTTGACCTCGTAACCCCAAAATCAACAGAGGTCATCTACTGGTCATGTCCAACCATCCTTCCGAGTTTGAGGACCCTAGGTCCAACCATTGTGTAGTTATTGATCGGACATCGTTTTGATAGGCAACATCACCACGACCTAGACCTTTGACCTAGTGACCCCAACATCAAAAGGGGTCATCTACTGGTCAGGACCAACCATCCGTTCAAATCTGAAGACCCTAGGTCCAACCATTGTGTAGTTATTGGTCGGACATCGTTTTGATAGTCAATGTCACCGCGACCTTGACCTTTGACCTAGTGACCCCGAAATCAATAGGGGTCATCTACTTTTCATGACCAACCATCCTTCAAAGTCGAACTGTTCTCTAGTTATTGATCGGACATTGTTTGTGACACAGACAGACAGATCTATCTATATAGGAAGCACAAAATCAACATGGCTTCCCTACCACACTTTGTGTGGGGGAGCCATAAATATGTAATATATAAGTTTTGCTTACTACAATACAGCATTTGGAAATGTAAGTACTAACCGTAACAAAAATATTCCCTGGTTGACTAGTCTGAGCCGCAAGGACGTTTTGCATAAACAGCCCGTTAATGGCCACATTAAGGATTCCAGTACAATCTGTCTCAGCTGCCGTGTTCTGGTTCTCATATCCTGATGATGCCATGTAACACTTTGCAAGTTCCCAATGGTTGGTGCACCATTTGGTAGCATCTGTGTTTTTCCACGACGGCGACCCATACCGGTGCTGTTTTTCTATCTCCTGAACTAATTTGTCACATACCGAATTAGGGCATGGGCGTGGAAGTTTTCCTTGCTTGTGGTATGAACAATTGCCTCGCTTTATAAAACATATTCCTTTTGTAGGACATTTCAAAACATTTTCCTTCGAACACTGGCCACATGTGACACTTGCAAGTCCCGGTGGAGTTCCTAAAGTATTGAGAAAAGATGTATGCTGATTCTTAACTTCACTGTCCACAAAATTTACGATGCCATCTTTTAAGTATTTAAGACCCAGTGCAGCTTTAACCCAGTTGCGATACAGCCGTTTGTGAAGTTGTTCAGCATGTGACATGATCTGACACGTTTTTTCAAGTTATAAAAGAGGTTCAGATACCGTTACATAAACTTTGGCTGAGCTTTGCCAACTTGGTGTTGAAGCTGCTGTATATGATGTAGAAGGCCGTTGACGGCCACATCCACTCTGTGTACCAGTATTTCCTGAAAAGCACAAATGTAATATATACTATATAGCGACTATAAATATACATAATATTTTGAGCATTCAACTCTATAGACACAATGTTAACATGAATTTAACCAGCCTGGCCTAACCGCAAACTCATAATTTATTTTTTCGCATATATATTCACAGTTATTTTCAGGGCATTTTTCCCAATTTTGAGTTAAAAAAAATAAAAAAAATAATTCCCAATTCCAGATTTTTCTTCCCAAAATTGTAAATTGTTTAGAATAATCTTCTTAATAAAGTTTTTTACCAGGGTTTTTGACGTTTCTTCTGCTTTTCTGTGTAAATTGAACAAAATACAAAAACTTTTTTTTTTCCCAATTCTGAGAAAAATCGCTTGTTTTTTCACAATTTGACCGGTCCTACAAAAGGAATATGTTTTATAAAGCGAGGCAATTGTTCATACCACAAGCAAGGAAAACTTCCACGCCCATGCCCTAATTCGGTATGTGACAAATTAGTTCAGGAGATAGAAAAACAGCACCGGTATGGGTCGCCGTCGTGGAAAAACACAGATGCTACCAAATGGTGCACCAACCATTGGGAACTTGCAAAGTGTTACATGGCATCATCAGGATATGAGAACCAGAACACGGCAGCTGAGACAGATTGTACTGGAATCCTTAGTGTGGCCATTAACGGGCTGTTTATGCAGAACGTCCTTGCGGCTCAGACTAGTCAACCAGGGAATATTTTTGTTACGGTTAGTACTTACATTTCCAAATGCTGTATTGTAGTAAGCAAAACTTATATATTACATATTTATGGCTCCCCCACACAAAGTGTGGTAGGGAAGCCATGTTGATTTTGTGCTTCCTATATAGATAGATCTGTCTGTCTGTGTCACAAACAATGTCCGATCAATAACTAGAGAACGGTTCAACTTTGAAGGATGGTTGGTCATGAAAAGTAGATGACCCCTATTGATTTCGGGGTCACTAGGTCAAAGGTCAAGGTCGCGGTGACATTGACTATCAAAACGATGTCCGACCAATAACTACACAATGGTTGGACCTAGGGTCTTCAGATTTGAACGGATGGTTGGTCCTGACCAGTAGATGACCCCTTTTGATGTTGGGGTCACTAGGTCAAAGGTCTAGGTCGTGGTGATGTTGCCTATCAAAACGATGTCCGATCAATAACTACACAATGGTTGGACCTAGGGTCCTCAAACTCGGAAGGATGGTTGGACATGACCAGTAGATGACCTCTGTTGATTTTGGGGTTACGAGGTCAAGGTCGCGGTGACATTGACTATCAAAACGATGTCCGATCAATAACTACACAATGGTTGGACCTAGGGTCCTCAAAGTTGGAAGGATGTTGGTCATGACCAGTAGATGACCCCTATTGATTTTGGGGTCACTAGGTCAAGGTCGCGGTGACATTGACTAGCAAAACGATGTCCGATAAATAACTAGACAATGGTTGGACCTCGGGTCCTCTAACTTGGAAGGATGGTTGGTCATGACCTGTAGATATTACTGATACAGATAGTAGATACAGTCACAGGATATTGAATACCAAAACGATCTCAGATCAATAGAGATCGGTTGGAGAGTTGTCAGTTATGTCTGTTTGGGCGAGTGGGGGAGCCATACGTTTTTGTCCCATGGACAATAACAATTTCTAGTTGTCTGTGAATTGTATACGAAATACTGGGAATAGAAAAGCTATATTTACTCGTTTGCTCTACTGGGAAATATCTGAACATTGCTGGGCCTTTTCCGTCAGTGGCGGGAACGCCAAATGACATTCCGATTGTTTTACGGACGTCGTTGTCCGATTCCACCACTAGGGAATAACGATTACGGAAAATAACGAAGAATTAAGTAATTTTAAATTAAGTAATTTATATATAGTTTAATAACCAGTGTTTTTGAGATATTGAAAATTATCTCCCTCAGTAGAGAAATGAGAAATATATTCTCGGAAGAGAAATATCTCCCTCGGTAGAGAAATGGCCCCGATATAAAATTAGAACTCGTTCTCCGCACTCGTTCTTATATCGGGGCCATTTCTCTACCTCAGGAGATATTTCCCGTATCTCAAAAACACTGTTGATCATATTTTTATCAGGTGTGTCACCGCAGGGTTAGGGTTAGGGTTTTCAGTCCGTCCAACAAATATGCATCCTGCGATGATGAGAAAAGTATTGAAAATATTTTTATGAAACTTTGCTTCTATTTCCCATTGTATTTGTTGTTAATTATGCCCCCTGCCACCAAGGGAATAAGAAGGAAAATATATCATAAGGTTGTCCGTCGGCGTACAACTCCCGTCAAACTAGGGTCAAGGTCAATTTGAAATGTCTATGTACCCACACTGCTATGTAGGACTAGTTACACATGTCAATGTACCTACACTGCTATGTAGGACTAGGTACAAATGTCAATGTACCTACACTGCTATAGAGGACTAGGTACCAATGTCAATATACCCACACTGCTATGTTGGACTAGGTACCAATGTCAATGTACCCACACTGCTATGTAGGACTAGGTACACATGTCACTGTACCAACACTGCTATTTAGGACTAAGTACACATGTCAATGTACCCACACTACTATGTAGGACTAGGTACCAATGTCAATGTACCCACACTGCTATGTAGGACTAGGTACACATGTCAATGTACCCACACTGCTATGCAGGACTAGGTATACATGTCAATGTACCCACACGGCTATGTAAGACTAGGTACATATGTCAATGTACCCACACTACTATGTAGGACTAGGTACACATGTCAATGTACCCACACTACTATGTAGGACTAGGTACAAATGGCAATGTACCCACACTGCTATGTAGGACTAGGTACAAATGGCAATGTACCCACACTGCTATGTAGGACTAGGTACAAATGGCAATGTACTCACACTGCTATGTAGGACTAGGTACACATGCCAATGTACCCACTCTGCTATGTAGGACTAGGTACACATGTCAATGTACCCACACTGCTATGTAGGACTAGGTACACATGTCAATGTACCCACACTGCTATGTAGGACTAGGTACACATGTCAGTGTACCCACACTACTATGTAGGACTAGGTACAAATGTCAATGTACCCACACTACTATGTAGGACTAGGTACACATGTCAATGTACCCACACTGCTATGTAGGACTAGGTACAAATGTCAATGTACCCTGACTGCTATGTAGGAGGACTAGGTACACATGTCATTGTACCCACACTGCTATGTAGGACTAGGAACACATGCCAATGTACCCACACTACTATGTAGGACTAGGTACACATGTCAATGTACCCACACAGCTATGTAGGACTAGGTACAAATGTCAATGTACCCACACTGCTATATAGGATTAGGTAACAATGTCAATGTACCCACACTACTATGTAGGACTAGGTACACATGTCAATGTACCCACACTACAATGTAGGACTAGGTACACATGTCAATGTACCCACACAGCTATGTAGGACTAGGTACAAATGTCAATGTACCCACACTGCTATATAGGATTAGGTACCAATGTCAATGTACCCACACTACTATGTAGGACTAGGTACACATGTCAATGTACCCACACTGCTATGTAGGACTAGGTACAAATGTCAATGTAACCACACTGCTATGTAGGACTAGGTACAACTGTCAATGTACCCACACTGCTATGTAGGATTAGGTACACATGTCAATGTACCCACACTGCTATGTAGGAATAGGTACACATGTCAATGTACCCACACTACTATGTAGGACTTGGTACAAATGACAATGTACCCACACTGCTATATAGGATTAGGTACCAATGTCAATGTACCCACACTACTATGTAGGACTAGGTACACATGTCAATGTACCCACACTGCTATGTAGGACTAGGTTCAAATGTCAATGTAACCACACTGCTATGTAGGACTAGGTACAAATGTCAATGTACCCACACTGCTATGTAGGATTAGGTACACATGTCAATGTACCCACACTGCTATGTAGGACTAGGTACACATGTCAATGTACCCACACTACTATGTAGGACTTGGTACAAATGACAATGTACCAACACTACTATGTAGGACTAGGTACACATGTCAATGTACCCACACTGCTATGTAGGACTAGGTACACATGTCAATGTACCCACACTGCTATGTAGGATTAGGTACACATGTCAATGTACCCACACTACTATGTAGGACTAGGTTCCAATGTCAATGTACCCACACTACTATGTAGGACTAGGTACACATGTAATTGTACCCACACTGCTATGTAGGACTAGGTACATATGTCAATGTATCCACACTACTATGTAGGACTAGGTACAAATGTCAATGTAACCACACTGCTATGTAGGACTAGGTACCAATCTCAATGTACCCGCACTACTATGTAAGACTAGGTACCAATGTCAATGTACCCACACTGCTATGTAGGACTAGGTACAAATGTCAATAAACCCACACTGCTATGTAGGACTAGGTACACATGTCAATGTACCCACACTGCTATGTAGGACTAGGTACACATGTCAATGTACCCACACTATTATGTAGGACTAGGTACCAATGTCAATGTACCCACACTGCTATGAAGGACTAGGCACCAATGTCAGTGTACCCACACTGCTATGTAGAACTAGGTACAAATGTCAATATTCCCACACTGCTATGGAGGACTAGGTACCAATGTCAATGTACCCACACTGCTATGTAGGACTAGATACACATGTCAATGTACCCACACTACTATGTAGGACTAGGTACACATGTCAATGTACCCACACTGCTATGTAGGACTAGGTACACATGTCAATGTACCCACACTGCTATGTAGGACTAATTACAAATGTCAATGTACCCTGACTGCTATGTAGGAGGACTAGGTACACATGTCATTGTACCCACACTGCTATGTAGGACTAGGAACACATGCCAATGTACCCACACTACTGTGTAGGACTAGGTACACATGTCAATGTACCCACACAGCTATGTAGGACTAGGTACAAATGTCAATGTACCCACACTGCTATATAGGATTAGGTACCAATGTCAATGTACCCACACTACTATGTAGGACTAGGTACACATGTCAATGTACCCACTCTGCTATGTAGGACTAGGTACAAATGGCAATGTACCCACACTGCTATGTAGGACTAGGTACAAATGGCAATGTACCCACACTGCTATGTAGGACTAGGTACAAATGGCAATGTACTCACACTGCTATGTAGGACTAGGTACACATGCCAATGTACCCACTCTGCTATGTAGGACTAGGTACACATGTCAATGTACCCACACTGCTATGTAGGACTAGGTACACATGTCAATGTACCCACACTGCTATGTAGGACTAGGTACACATGTCAGTGTACCCACACTACTATGTAGGACTAGGTACAAATGTCAATGTACCCACACTACTATGTAGGACTAGGTACACATGTCAATGTACCCACACTGCTATGTAGGACTAGGTACAAATGTCAATGTACCCTGACTGCTATGTAGGAGGACTAGGTACACATGTCATTGTACCCACACTGCTATGTAGGACTAGGAACACATGCCAATGTACCCACACTACTATGTAGGACTAGGTACACATGTCAATGTACCCACACAGCTATGTAGGACTAGGTACAAATGTCAATGTACCCACACTGCTATATAGGATTAGGTAACAATGTCAATGTACCCACACTACTATGTAGGACTAGGTACACATGTCAATGTACCCACACTACAATGTAGGACTAGGTACACATGTCAATGTACCCACACAGCTATGTAGGACTAGGTACAAATGTCAATGTACCCACACTGCTATATAGGATTAGGTACCAATGTCAATGTACCCACACTACTATGTAGGACTAGGTACACATGTCAATGTACCCACACTGCTATGTAGGACTAGGTACAAATGTCAATGTAACCACACTGCTATGTAGGACTAGGTACAACTGTCAATGTACCCACACTGCTATGTAGGATTAGGTACACATGTCAATGTACCCACACTGCTATGTAGGAATAGGTACACATGTCAATGTACCCACACTACTATGTAGGACTTGGTACAAATGACAATGTACCCACACTGCTATATAGGATTAGGTACCAATGTCAATGTACCCACACTACTATGTAGGACTAGGTACACATGTCAATGTACCCACACTGCTATGTAGGACTAGGTTCAAATGTCAATGTAACCACACTGCTATGTAGGACTAGGTACAAATGTCAATGTACCCACACTGCTATGTAGGATTAGGTACACATGTCAATGTACCCACACTGCTATGTAGGACTAGGTACACATGTCAATGTACCCACACTACTATGTAGGACTTGGTACAAATGACAATGTACCAACACTACTATGTAGGACTAGGTACACATGTCAATGTACCCACACTGCTATGTAGGACTAGGTACACATGTCAATGTACCCACACTGCTATGTAGGATTAGGTACACATGTCAATGTACCCACACTACTATGTAGGACTAGGTTCCAATGTCAATGTACCCACACTACTATGTAGGACTAGGTACACATGTAATTGTACCCACACTGCTATGTAGGACTAGGTACATATGTCAATGTATCCACACTACTATGTAGGACTAGGTACAAATGTCAATGTAACCACACTGCTATGTAGGACTAGGTACCAATCTCAATGTACCCGCACTACTATGTAAGACTAGGTACCAATGTCAATGTACCCACACTGCTATGTAGGACTAGGTACAAATGTCAATAAACCCACACTGCTATGTAGGACTAGGTACACATGTCAATGTACCCACACTGCTATGTAGGACTAGGTACACATGTCAATGTACCCACACTATTATGTAGGACTAGGTACCAATGTCAATGTACCCACACTGCTATGAAGGACTAGGCACCAATGTCAGTGTACCCACACTGCTATGTAGAACTAGGTACAAATGTCAATATTCCCACACTGCTATGGAGGACTAGGTACCAATGTCAATGTACCCACACTGCTATGTAGGACTAGATACACATGTCAATGTACCCACACTACTATGTAGGACTAGGTACACATGTCAATGTACCCACACTGCTATGTAGGACTAGGTACACATGTCAATGTACCCACACTGCTATGTAGGACTAATTACAAATGTCAATGTACCCTGACTGCTATGTAGGAGGACTAGGTACACATGTCATTGTACCCACACTGCTATGTAGGACTAGGAACACATGCCAATGTACCCACACTACTGTGTAGGACTAGGTACACATGTCAATGTACCCACACAGCTATGTAGGACTAGGTACAAATGTCAATGTACCCACACTGCTATATAGGATTAGGTACCAATGTCAATGTACCCACACTACTATGTAGGACTAGGTACACATGTCAATGTACCCACTCTGCTATGTAGGACTAGGTACAAATGTCAATGTAACCACACTGCTATGTAGGACTAGGTACAAATGTCAATGTACCCACACTGCTATGTAGGATTAGGTACACATGTCAATGTACCCACACTGCTATGTAGGACTAGGTACACATGTCAATGTACCCACACTACTATGTAGGACTTGGTACAAATGACAATGTACCAACACTACTATGTAGGACTAGGTACACATGTCAATGTACCCACACTGCTATGTAGGACTAGGTACACATGTCAATGTACCCACACTGCTATGTAGGACTAGGTACACATGTCAATGTACACACACTACTATGTAAGACTTGTTACCAATGTCAATGTACCCACACTGCTATGAAGGACTAGGCACCAATGTCAGTGTACCCACACTGCTATGTAGGACTAGGTACAAATGTCAATATTCCCACACTGCTATGTAGGACTAGGTACAAATGTCAATGTACCCACACTGCTATGTAGGACTAGGTACACATGTCAATGTACCACACTGCTATGTAGGACAAGGTACACATGTCAATATACCCACACTGCTATGTAGGACTAGGTACCAATGTCAATGTACCCACACTAATATGTAGGACTAGGTACCAATGTCAATGTACCCACACTGCTATGTAGGACTAGGTTCACTTGTCAATGTACCCACACTGCTATGTAGGACTAGGTACCAATGTCAATGTACCCACACTGCTATGTAGGACTAGGTACCAATATCAATGTACCCACACTGCTATGTAGGACTAGGTACAAATGTCAATGTACCCACACTGCTATGTAGGACTAGGTACACATGTCAGTGTACCCACACTGCTATGTAGGTCTAGGTACACATGTCAATTGTACCCAAACTGCTATGTAGGACTAGCTGTCAATGTACCCACACTACTATGTAAGACTAGGTACACATGTCAATGTACCCACACCGCTATGTAGGACTAGGTACACATGTCAATGTACCCACACTGCTATGTAGGACTAGGTACAAATGTCAATGTACCCACACTGCTATGTAGGACTAGGTACACATGTCAATGTACCCACACTGCTATGTAGTACTAGGTACAAATGTCAATGTACCCACACTGCTATGTAGGAGGACTAGGTACACATGTCATTGTACCCACACTGCTATGTAGGACTAGGAACAAATTCAAATGTACCCACACTGCTATGTAGGTCTAGGTACACATGGCAATGTACCCACACTGCTATGTAGGACTAGGTACACATGTCAATGTACCCACACTGCATTGTAGGACTAGGTACACATGTCAATGTACCCACACTGCTATGTAGGACTAGGTACAAATGTCAGTGTACCCACACTGCAATGTAGGACTAGGTACACATGTCAATTTAACCACACTACTATGTAGGACTAAGTACAAATGTCAATGTACCCACACTGCTACGTAGGACTAGGTACACATGTCAATGTACGCACCCTGCTATGTAGGACTACGTACACATGTCGGTGTACCCACACTGGTATGTAGGACTAGGTACAAATATCAATGTACCCACACTGTTATGTAGGACTAGGTACACATGTCATTGTACACACACTGCTATGTAGGACTCGGTACACATGTCAATGTACCCACACTGCTATGTAGCCTAGGTACCAATGTCAATGTACCCACACTGCTATGTAGGACTAGGTACACATGTCAACGTACCCACACTGCTATGTAGGTCTAGGTACACATGTCAATGTACCTACACTGCTATGTAGCCTAGGTACCAATGTCAATGTACCCACACTGCTATGTAGGACTAGGTACACATGTCAACGTACCCACACTGCTATGTAGGTCTAGGTACACATGTCAATGTACCCACACTACTATGTAGGACTAGGTACACATGTCGATATACCCACACTACTATGTAGGACTAGGTACAAATGTTAATGTACCCACACTGCTATGTAGGACTAGGTACACATGTCAATGTACCCACACTGCTATGTAGGATTAGGTACACATGTCAATGTACCCACACTGCTATGTAGGAATAGGTACACATGTCAATGTACCCACACTGCTATGTAGGACTAGGTACCAATGTCAATGTACCCACACTACTATGTAGGACTAGGTACACATGTCAATGTACCCACACTGCTATGTAGCCTAGGTACCAATGTCAATGTACCCACACTGCTATGTAGGACTAGGTACACATGTCAACGTACCCACACTGCTATGTAGGTCTAGGTACACATGTCAATGTACCTACACTGCTATGTAGCCTAGGTACCAATGTCAATGTACCCACACTGCTATGTAGGACTAGGTACACATGTCAACGTACCCACACTGCTATGTAGGTCTAGGTACACATGTCAATGTACCCACACTACTATGTAGGACTAGGTACACATGTCGATATACCCACACTACTATGTAGGACTAGGTACAAATGTTAATGTACCCACACTGCTATGTAGGACTAGGTACACATGTCAATGTACCCAAACTGCTATGTAGGATTAGGTACACATGTCAATGTACCCACACTGCTATGTAGGAATAGGTACACATGTCAATGTACCCACACTGCTATGTAGGACTAGGTACCAATGTCAATGTACCCACACTACTATGTAGGACTAGGTACACATGTCCATGTACCCACACTACTATGTAGGACTAGGTACACATGTCAATGTACCCACACTGCAATGTAGGACTAGGTACACATGTCAATGTACCCACACTGCTATGTAGGACTAGGTACACATTTCAATGTACCCACACTGCTATGTAGGACTAGGTACCAATGTCAATGTCCCCTAACTGCTATGTAGGACTAGGTACACATGTCAATGTACCCACACTGCTATATAGGACTAGGTACACATGTCAATGTACCCACACTGCTATGTAGGACTAGGTACACATGCCAGTGTACACATACTGCTATGTAGGACTAGGTACACATGTCAATGTACCTACACTGCTATGTAGGACTAGGTACAAATGTCAATGTACCCACACTGCTATGTAGGACTAGGTACACATGTCAATGTACCCACACTGCTATGTAGGACTAGGTACTCATGTCAATGTACCCACACTGCATTGTAGGACTAGGTACACATGTCAATATACCCACACTGCTATGTAGGACTAGGTAAAAATGTCAGTGTACCCACACTGCTATGTAGGACTAGGTACACATGTCAATGTACCCACACTACTATGTAGGACTAAGTACAAATGTCAATGTACCCACACTTCTATGTAGGATTAGGTACACATGTCAATGTACGCACACTGCTATGTAGGACTACGTACACATGTCAATGTACCCAACTGGTATGTAGGACTAGTTACAAATATCAATGTACCCACACTGTTATGTAGGACTAGGTACACATGTATTTGTAACCACACTGCTATGTAGCCTAGGTACCAATGTCAATGTACCCACACTGTAATGTAGAACTAGGTACACATGTCAATGTACCCACACTGCTATGTAGGACTAGGTACACATGTCAATGTACCCACACTGCTCTGTAGCTTAGGTACCAATGTCAATGTACCCACACTATAATGTAGAACTAGGTACCCATGTCAATGTACCCACACTGCTATGTAGTACTAGGTACACATGTCAATGTACCCACACTGCTATGTAGGACTAGGTACAAATGTCAGTGTACTACAATGCTATGTATGACAAGGTACACATGTCAATGTACCAACACTGCTATGTAGGACTAGGTACAAATGTCAATATACCCACACTGCTATGTAGGACTAGGTACACATGTCAATGTACCCACACTGCTATGTAGTACTAGGTACACATGTCAATGTACCCACACTGCTATGTAGGACTAGGTACAAATGTCAGTGTACTACAATGCTATGTATGACAAGGTACACATGTCAATGTACCAACACTGCTATGTAGGACTAGGTACAAATGTCAATATACCCACACTGCTATGTAGGACTAGGTACACATGTCAATGTACCCACACTGCTATGTAGGACTAGGTACACATGTCAATGTACCCACACTGCTATGTAGGTCTAGGTACACATGTCAATGTACCCACACTGCTATGTAGGACTAGGTACACATGTCAATGTACCCACACTGCTATGTAGGTCTAGGTACACATGTCAATGTACCCACACTATTATGTAGGACTAGGTACACATGTCAATGTACCCACACTACTATGTAGGACTAGGTACAAATGTCAATGTACCCACACTGCTATGTAGGACTAGGTACACATGTCAATGTACCCACACTGCTATGTAGGATTAGGTACACATGTCAATGTACCCACACTGCTATGTAGGACTAGGTACACATGTCAATGTACCCACACTACTATGTAGGACTAGGTACCAATGTCAATGTACCCACACTACTATGTAGGACTAGGTACCCATGTCAATGTACCCACACTACTATGTAGGACCAGGTACACATGTCAATGTACCCACACTGCAATGTAGGACTAGGTTCACATGTCAATGTACCCACACTGCTATGTAGAACTAGGTACACATTTCAATGTACCCACACTACTTTGTAGGACTAGGTACACATGTCAATGTACCCTCACTGCTATGTAGGTCTAGGTACACATGTCAATGTACCCAAACTGCTATGTAGGACTAGGTGTCAATGTACCCACACTACTATGTACGACTAGGTACACATGCCAATGTACCCACACTGCTATGTAGGACTAGGTACACATGTCAATGTACCCACACTGCTATGTAGGACTAGGTACACATGTCAATGTACCCACACTGTTATGTAGGACTAGGTACAACAGTAAGGCCAAACAAACAATAGTTATGTTTCCGAAAAAATGACATACACTCCGTATGTAACCCTACCCGTACCTGATTGTTTTCCACTCCATCCACGAATAATAATAATAATAATAATAATAATAATAATAATAATAATAATAATATTAATAATAATATTTAAGTTTTCTAGATGCCGTGATAGCAGGGGTAGACAGTTTCCCACGTTATGAGAATAAGATGTTTTGATATATAATAATGCATACAAAACCCACGGGTTTTATAATTTAGCGCATGTTTCCGGAAACATAAACTCCCTCCCACACACGCACGCACACACATAAGTAATCTTAAATGTAAACAGAAATGTTAAATTGTCAAATCGGAACTCATCAACTTTTATTTTACTTCCCTCTAATCATAGTTTTCAGTTTCACGAACTACTCCTTTAACATGAATTACAGATACTTAGTAAACTTCTTATATATAATACATGTTTCTCAAAACGAAGTCTTTATCTGTAATGAAGCATTAAAGGATCACTTGGCAATCTTGATGTTTTTTACTTTACCCTGTAATGAAGCATTAAAGGAGCACACGGCAATGTTAATTTTATCCTGTAATGAAGAATTAAAGGGACACACGACAGTCTTGGTGAGTTTATTTTACCCTGTAATGAAGCATTAAATGAGCACACGGACATCTTGGTGTGTTTATTTTACCCTTTAATGAAGCATTAAAGGAGCAAAAGGCAATCTTTTTATTTTCCCTGTAATGAAGAATTAAGGAGCAAACGGCAATCTTGGTGTGTTTATTTTACCCCGTTATGAATGAAGCATTAAAGGAGTACACGGCAATCTTGGTGTGTTTATTTTACCCTGCAATGAAGCATTAAAGGAGCACACGGCAAGCATTAAAGGAGCACACGGCAATTTTGGTGTGTTTATTTTACCCTGCAATGAAGAATTAAAGGAGCAAACGGCAAGCATTAAATGAGCACATGGCAATCATGATGTGTTTATTTTACCTTGCAATGAAGCATTAAAGGAGCGCACGGCAAGCATTAAAGGAGCACACGGCAAGCATTAAAGGAGCACACGGCGATCTTGATGTGTTTATTTTACACTGCAATGAAACATTAAAAGAGCACACGGCAAGCGTTAAAGGAGCTCACGGTAAGCATTAAAGGAGCACACGGCAATCTTGGTGTGTTTATTATACCCTGCAATGAAGCATTAAAGGAGCACACGGCAAGCATTACAGGAGCACACGGCAAGCATTAAAGGAGCACACGGCAATCTTGGTGTGTTTATTTTACTCTGCAATGAAGCATTAAAGGAGTACACGGCAATCTTGGTGTGTTTATTTTACCCTGCAATGAAGCATTAAAGGAGCACACGGCAAGCATTAAAGGAGCACACGGCGATCTTGATGTGTTTATTTTACCCTGGAATGAAGCATTAAAGGAGCACATGGCAAGCATTAAAGGAGCTCACGGTAACCATTAAAGGAGCACACGGCAATCTTGGTGTGTTTATTATACCCTGCCATGAAGCATTAAAGGAGAACACGGCAAGCATTAAAGGAGCACACGGCAATCTTGGTGTGTTTATTTTACATTGCAATGAAGCATTAAAGGAGAACACGACAAGCATTAAAGGAGCACACGGCAATCTTGGTATGTTTATTTTACCTTGCAATCATTGAAGCATAAAAGGGACACATGGCAATTTTGGTGTGTTTTTTTAACCCTGTAATGAAGCAATAAAGGAGCATATGGCAATCTTGCTGTGTTTATTGTGCCCTGTAAAGGTGCATACGGCAATCTTGGTGTGTTTATCTTACCTTGCAATGAAGCACTAAAGGAGCACACGGCAATATTTGTGTGTTTATTTTACCCTGCAATGAAGCATTAAAGGAACACACGGTAATCTTGATGTGTATATTTCACCCTGTTATAAAGCATTGAAGGAGCACACTGCAATCTTGGTGTGTTTATTTTACCCTGTAATGAAGCATTAAAGGACCACATGGCAAATTTGGTGTGTTTATTTTACTCTGTAGTGAAGCTATTAAAGGAGCACACGGCAAGCATTAAAGTAGCACACGGCAATTTTGGTGTGTTTATTTTACCCTGCAATGAAACAATAAAAGGGACACATGGCAATCTTGGTGTGTATATTTTACCCTGTAGTGAATCATTAAAGGAGCATACGGCAATCTTGCTGTGTTTATTTTACCCTGTAAAGGTGTACACGGCAATCTTGGTGTGTTTATTTTACCCCGCAATGAAGCATTAAAGAAGCACACAGCAATCTTGATGTGTTTATTTTACCATGCAATGAAGCATTAAAGGAGCACACAGCAAGCATTAAAGGAGCACACGTCAATCTTGGTGTGTATATTTTACCCTGTTATGAAGCATTAAATGAGCACACGGCAATCTTGGTGTGTTTATTTTACCCTGTTATGAAGCATTAAACGAGCACACGGCAATCTTGGTGTGTTTATTTTACCCTGTAATGAAGCAGTCAAGGAGCACACGGCAATCTTGGTGTGTTTATTATACCCTGTAATGAAGCATTAAAGGAGCACACGACAATCTTGATGAGTTTGTAATAAAGCATTAAAGGAGCACACGGCAATCTTGATGTGTTTGTAATGAAGCATTAAAGGAGCACACGGCAATCTTGGTATGTTTATTTTACCTTGCAATCATTGAAGCATAAAAGGGACACATGGCAATTTTGGTTTTTTTTTTTTACCCTGTAATGAAGCATTAAAGGAGCATATGGCAATCTTGCTGTGTTTATTTTGCCCTGTAAAGGTGCATACGGCAATCTTGGTGTGTCTATTTTATCTTGCAATGAAGCACTAAAGGAGCACACGGCAATATTTGTGTGTTTATTTTACCCTGCAATGAAGCATTAAAGGAACACACGGTAATCTTGATGTGTATATTTCACCCTGTTATAAAGCATTGAAGGAGCACACTGCAATCTTGGTGTGTTTATTTTACCCTGTAATGAAGCATTAAAGGACCACATGGCAAATTTGGTGTGTTTATTTTACTCTGTAGTGAAGCTATTGAAGGAGCACACGGCAAGCATTAAAGGAGCACACGGCAATTTTGGTGTGTGTCACAAAATGTCACGGGTAGAGCGTACTGGTCGTATATAGCTCTTGTATCGGTTACACCCAAAATCTATTGTTCGAGGTGAAACAATTTCACAATATTCATGATCTATTCATGTAACACGTAAAAGCGTGCACAGTTTAAGTGGCCGCCAGAGAGGCCGTGTCATAAGTTTAGTTTTGTGCTAATGCATGTAAACGTATAGGTATATTTTCCTTAAACGGCAAAATTGTATAAGGGCCTCGCGTGTAGATTCAATACTGTAGATTTAGCCACGTTTGTCACGGACTGAACGGGGCAAATAATGATTTGGGCGTAATGTTTGCTATAAAACCCATTGTCTTCTAGCTTTCGCCGGGATCATCGAAAGTACTTTGTTGGAACAGAGATTGGACGGCAAATTTCACAGGCAACATGTGGTTAGTAGTTTTATTAAACTTTTATCGTATATTTGTATTCAGTGGGCGGCGCCATCTTGTTTGGCGGTTACGACATCCGGTTAGCATTGATGTTTCTCAAACATAACTTTAGACTAGCATATGAGTTTGAAGTTACTTTATTAGATGTAATTATTGTAATTGATCATTAATTGTAAAACAATATTAATTTGATAACAGTGGATAATAGGTGCATTAGTTAACGTTGGCGTATAACTCAGTGATTGTAATACACGATTGTTGACATGCGTGCATGCATAACTCAGTGAGTGTAATATATGAGTAATTTGATCATGTTTATATTACATGTATTAGGGGCATTGATTAACAGCGACGTACATAGCGTATACATGGCGTTGTAAAATATGTATACATTGCTACTCATCATTTGTACATATATTGATTGAATAATGATTTGTTTGGGTAATGATAATTATGCAAGATTGTTATGTTTGTAAACCGACAGCTAAAACGTATGTATAATTACAGCCTAAGCCATCCAGGATATAAGCCATCCAGGATATACGCCATCCAGGGTTGGACTAAGCCATCCAGGATATAAGCCATCCAGGGTTGGAGTAAGCCATCTAGGTTTGGATATCCAGGTGTGGAGCTAAGCTTCCACGACTAACGTTACAAGCGGTGGAGACGGTCCCCGTACCTGCGCAGCCAGGTTTTACTAACGACAACCCCCGGGACACAAGGTGGGCCCGTTACCAGTCCTCACTGGAGGAAATATCATTCACAATCTCAGTGGAGATTAACTATCATTGCATCGCGTCATCAACCCTTACAGAAGGCATTTGATGACAATCATCCATTGAATTCGCGCATCATCATCTTCATGAGCTCTCGCGCATCACAGTTATCGCGCTAGATCAACATTGTTATAGCTTTAACAACACTTCAGTGTCTTAGACATTCAGTATTTATAACAATACTAAGAACGTCTTAAACGTTCAGGAGAACATTCTTTTCATAGTTCATTTGTGTATTCGCTTGTTTTTTTAGATAATTGTATATATATTAAACATATTTTAAAAGTTGCATTAAACTTATGTAAATGCATTCACCGTCATTGATTCTTTCCTGAGTTAGCCCAACCACTAAGGTCATCCTGTGACAACTGGTGTCAGAAGTGGGATTTTGGGCGACTACGGAGGGAAAGAATCAATAAGTGATCTTTATTATGATATACTAAATCTCTACTTATTATTTTAGAATTGTGTACCACCCTCTGATCCATCAAGGCGGCTGTCGACGATCACGGCTACTGCTTGGAAGACAAGTCAAGACACGACAAGGGTAGGGTGAGTCCAAACTGTTGTTTTGTCCGTTCTTTCCTTGGCGCGAGGTCGCAGTGGTCTACACGAGTGGGTCTGAGGCACTTTTGCTCAATAATTTGGGTGTTTGTTTTTACCTCCCTTGATATACATATATTATCCAATTAGGTTGGCGAACAAGACGTTCTACTCATGTTGTGACACTCGAGTATACTTATATTGATGGGAGAAGTAAATATACATGTACATGTTATACACATTTCGATGATTGTTTAAGGTTTATGTCCAATATCAAATTAAGATATTTTATGTAGTGCATATGTTTTGTGGAAGCTAGATACTATCTACACATAATCGTTAGTAGTTAGCGCTAGTACAAATGTGTATGTAACTTGTCCTATGATGATGCCCAGGTATTTACTGAGGACACAGTGACTTACCATTAGTAGTTAGTTGAGTAGAATTATTAGTGACGTGTGTATTGTAATTATCGTAGTGTGTAGTTCACAATGTCTATAGACATGACGTCCATAAAGGATCTTACGGAAATGGGTAAGGAGTTAGGGTATGCTGGAGAGGAGCTTAGAACCTTTGTTAAAGACGAACAGGCTAGGGAAAGGGAATTTAGACTTAAGGAAAGAGAATTAGAGAAAGATAGGCTAGAATTCGAAAGTAGGTTAGCTAAAGAGAAGCTAGAATTAGAAAGTAGATTAGCTAAAGAGAAGTTAGATGCTGATAAAGAGAAGCTAGAATTAGAAAGTAGATTAGCTAAAGAGAAGTTAGATGCTGATAAAGAGAAGCTAGATGCTGATAAAGAGAAGTTAGAATTAGAAGGTAGATTAGCTACAGAGAGGTTAGAATTAGAAGGTAGGTTAGCTAAAGAGAAGCGAGATGAAGAAAGTAGACTAGTAAGGGAGAAGCAAGAGTTAGAACATGAGAGGTTCGAAACAGATGGTAGACTAGCTAAGGCTAATATGATGATGGAGAGGGAGCAAAAAGAGTTTGATCATAAGTTAGCTTTAGAGTTGGAAGCAGCTAAGACACATAGTAAGGACAGTGGAACTGTAGGGAAAGATAGTTATTCTGGGAAGTTAAAAGGTTCGAAGTTACCATACTTTGATGCTGACAAAGATAACATGGACAGTTACTTGTTACGGTTCGAACGTTATGCTGAGTTACAGGAATGGACCAAAGATAAGTGGGCAGTTCATTTAAGTGCGTTATTGAGAGGCAAGGCCTTAGATGTATTTTCTAGATTACCTAGTTTAGATGCTCTTGACTATGACAAGTTAAAGGATGCTCTTTTAAAGAGATTTGAGTTAACTGAAGAAGGTTTTAGAAAGCGGTTTAGAGCTTGTCTGCCTGAGAAAGGCGAGTCATTTATTCAGTTTATTAGTAGGTCTAGAAATTACTTAGATAGGTGGTTAGAGTTAGGGAAGGTAGCGCAGACTTATCAGGGCCTCGTAGATTTCTTGTTGCGGGACCAGCTATTCAATGTTTGTAGTAGAGATCTGTTCTTATTTCTCAAAGAAAGAAAATTAGCTAGTGTAGGAGAAATGGCAACACAAGCAGATCAGTTTGCCGAGGCTCGAGGCGGAGCTCATAATGTAGTGTCGAAAGACAGAACTTTTAGAGATAGGCAAGGGGACGATCATAAACAGAAAGGCCAGAGTGGAAACTATAGAGGTGGAGGTAGTTCGATGGGTTCTAGAGGAGGTAGCAATAGTGGTAACATAGGTAGACCTTTTATTCGTTGTCGTCACTGTAATGGAAATCATGCTTCACATGAGTGTAGGAAAGCGGTGAAAGTGTCCGCTGTCGTAGACAATTTTAGTGACAATAGTAGAGGGGACAACCATGTAGGTAGTCCGAACCAAGGTTTTAACAACCCATGGAATTTCGGTAGAGGTAGAGGTGGTCAAAACCGAGGTAGAGGTAGAGGCAGAGGTAGTAATAGTCCGGTTATTAAAACCGAGAGTAGTAGCTGTTGTGTAAAAGCGGATGGTGTAATGACGAAGATCGGAACATGTCTCTTTCCGTATGCAAATCTTCCAACGGCAGATGGTAGAGTGAATGGCACGGACGTAATTGTAATGAGGGATACAGGTTGTACAGGTGTGGTAGTTAGGCGTAGTTTAGTTACGGATGACCAGTTGGTAGGTAAACAGTCACCGTGTATGTTGTTAAATAAGTCGGTAGAGCACGTGCCAATAGCGAGAATAGATGTAGATACACCTTTCTTTAAAGGGACTACAGAGGCACTATGTATGGATGACCCGATGTATGATTTAACGATAGGGAACATAGATGGTTCAGCACTTCCGGTAATGTCCGATTTTAGAAGTAGCATAAGTAATGCCGTAGAGACTAGAGCGCAGGTTCAGAAGCAAGCTCAGGCTTATAGAAAATTAAAGGTTCCTGCAGCCGTAGGTGACATATCTAAAGCGGAGTTTATAGAAGCACAAACTCAAGACGAGTCATTAGGTCCTTGTAAGGTGAAGGCCAAGGATGGTGTAGTGAAGAAGTGTAAAGGGTCCGGTAGTTGTAAGTTTGTACATAAGAATAGGTTATTGTACAGAGAATTTGAAGATAGTGGTAGTAGACAGTTTCACCAATTAGTGGTACCTACCCAGTATAGAACGACAGTGCTTAAGGTAGCTCATGAGTCGATTATGGGAGGTCATTTAGGCGTAAAGAAAACGTCAGATAGAGTATTGGCAGAATTTTATTGGCCAGGCGTTAGTGGAGATGTAACTAGGTATTGTAGGTCCTGCGATGTATGCCAAAGGACAGTACCAAAAGGTCGAGTGACCAAAGTACATTTAGGTCAGATGCCACTGATAGATACACCATTTAAGCGGGTAGCCGTAGACATAGTTGGACCAATTTTTCCAGTGTCGGATAGGAAAAATAGGTACATTTTAACCATGGTAGACTATGCAACTAGGTATCCGGAGGCAGTAGCATTGCCCTCAATTGAAACTGAGAGAGTAGCTGAGGCATTAGTTGATATGTTCAGTAGGCTAGGTGTACCAGAGGAAATGCTGACTGATTGTGGGTCACAGTTTACGTCAGAACTTATGGCTGAAGTAAGCAGGTTATTGTCTTTGCGTCAAATCATGACAACACCATATCACCCTATGTGTAACGGGTTAGTCGAACGATTTAACGGGACGTTAAAGCAAATGTTACGGCGTATGTGTACCGAGAGACCCAAAGATTGGGACAAGTATCTCAATGCTTTATTGTTTGCATTTAGAGAGGTTCCACAAGAGAGTTTAGGATTTTCTCCGTTTGAGTTATTGTACGGTAGGTCAGGTAGAGGTCCCATGAGGATTCTTAGAGAGATGTGGGCAGGTGAAGTAGATAGTGATGAGGTTAAGACTACATATCAGTATGTTTTAGATCTGAAGGAGAAACTAGAGGAGACTTGTAAGATAGCTCAAAGTCAGTTAGTTAAGGCAAGTACCAAGTACAAACGGTACTATGACCAGAAAGCTAGAGCTAGGAAGTTTAAGATAGATGACCAGGTGTTACTGTTACTCCCGACCGACAATAACAAGTTGTTATTACAATGGAAAGGTCCGTTTTACGTTAGAGGGATAGTGAACACTATGGATTACCGTATCGAGATAAACGGAAAGTTAAAGACCTTTCATGCGAATATGCTGAAAGAGTATATCAGTAGAACCGATAATGGGCAACAAGGGGTGTTAACCGTAGTTAATGTTGCAGTTATTGAGGATAGTGAGGAAGACAGTAGTGAGGACACTAGTCCCATGTATTTTCCCACTAGTGTAGGTAGGGAGACAGCAGCCGATGTAGACATATCGGGCATGCTTAGTGTAGAGCAGCAAAGAGAGATGGGTAGTTTACTCTCGGAGTTCAGTGATGTCTTGTCCGAAAACCCGGGGCAGACAGATGGAGTGCAACATGATATTGTACTCACATCAGGGGAACCAATAAGAATTAAGGGTTATCCCATTCCATTTCACTCCCGATCAATTGTTGATGAGGAGGTGAAAGACATGTTGAAATTGGGTGTCATCGAACCTTCAAACGCCCCATTTTCATCCCCAGTCGTACTTATTAAGAAGAAAGATGGGTCAATTCGATTCTGTATCGATTTTAGGCAGCTCAATAAACGTACCATCTTTGATGCAGAGCCAATGCCTAATATTGAGGAGGTATTCTCTAAACTTGCGGGATATTCGTATTTCTCCAAGTTAGACCTCAGTAAAGGTTATTGGCAAGTCCCACTTTCAGACCGAGCTAAAGAGATGACCTCCTTCGAAACTTCGCAAGGACTTTTTAAGTTCAAGGTCATGCCCTTTGGTCTCGTAAACGCCCCAGCAACATTCTGTAGGTTAATGAGGAAAGTCCTGAAGGATTTGTCCAACACAGACAGTTTTGTAGATGACATCCTGGTGTTTACAACAACATTTGAAGACCATATTAAGGCTCTACGTAATCTGTTGGAACGGCTACGCCGGTTTAAACTGACTGCAAAACCTAGCAAGTGTCACATGGGTTACGCAGATATAGAGTGTCTGGGTCATGTTGTCGGGAGGGACCAGAAATTGAAACCCAACCCCGACAAGGTTAAGGCAATTCAGGAAGCACCAAGACCCGAGACAAAGAAACAAGTTAGGTCATTTTTAGGGTTAGCGGGTTTTTACAGGAAGTTTATTCCAAACTTTTCGGCTATAGCTGCACCTTTGTCAGACTTGACAAAGAAAGGTCAACCCAATAGGATAACTTGGGGGGAAAGCCAGGAGCGAGCTTTTGTCTCTTTAAAGGGGAGTCTGGTCAAAACCCCAATACTAAAATTACCTGAACTTGACCAGGAGTTTATCCTCAGAACGGATGCCTCCGATATCGGGGTGGGTGCAGTCCTACTGCAAGAGCAAGATGGGTGTAGTCTCCCCGTGGCTTACGCAAGTCGGAAACTATTACCCCGGGAATGTAACTACTCTGTTATCGAAAGGGAGTGTCTTGCAGTAGTGTGGGGTGTCAGTAAATTCCACCGATATGTTTTTGGTAAGGAATTTGTCTTGGAGACTGACCACCAACCGTTAGCTTATATGAATAAAGCTAAGGTAGCTAACAGTAGGTTAATGAGGTGGGCACTGACTCTGCAGCCTTACCGGATGAAAATTAAAGCGATCCGAGGAAAGGACAATATTGGGGCAGACTATTTAAGTCGCCGCACATAATGACCGGTTTAATACAATAGTGTATTGCAGTGTATTGTACAATAGTAGTATATGTTACGACAGGGTAGTGTACAATTGTAGAATAGTGTTGAAATTGTAATTACATATTATATTAGGTTATAACTGCAGTGGTAATAGTTAACATACTCAAGCGATTGAGCGATCAGCTTGTACGTTTTGTCGCTCGTTTGCTCAGAAGAATTAATAGTTTCTTAACGTGTAAATATTAATTATCATTTTGTTGAATTTTAAAAGTGTAGCACTTTCTTTAAGTGGGGAGATGTTGTCACAAAATGTCACGGGTAGAGCGTACTGGTCGTATATAGCTCTTGTATCGGTTACACCCAAAATCTATTGTTCGAGGTGAAACAATTTCACAATATTCATGATCTATTCATGTAACACGTAAAAGCGTGCACAGTTTAAGTGGCCGCCAGAGAGGCCGTGTCATAAGTTTAGTTTTGTGCTAATGCATGTAAACGTATAGGTATATTTTCCTTAAACGGCAAAATTGTATAAGGGCCTCGCGTGTAGATTCAATACTGTAGATTTAGCCACGTTTGTCACGGACTGAACGGGGCAAATAATGATTTGGGCGTAATGTTTGCTATAAAACCCATTGTCTTCTAGCTTTCGCCGGGATCATCGAAAGTACTTTGTTGGAACAGAGATTGGACGGCAAATTTCACAGGCAACATGTGGTTAGTAGTTTTATTAAACTTTTATCGTATATTTGTATTCAGTGGGCGGCGCCATCTTGTTTGGCGGTTACGACATCCGGTTAGCATTGATGTTTCTCAAACATAACTTTAGACTAGCATATGAGTTTGAAGTTACTTTATTAGATGTAATTATTGTAATTGATCATTAATTGTAAAACAATATTAATTTGATAACAGTGGATAATAGGTGCATTAGTTAACGTTGGCGTATAACTCAGTGATTGTAATACACGATTGTTGACATGCGTGCATGCATAACTCAGTGAGTGTAATATATGAGTAATTTGATCATGTTTATATTACATGTATTAGGGGCATTGATTAACAGCGACGTACATAGCGTATACATGGCGTTGTAAAATATGTATACATTGCTACTCATCATTTGTACATATATTGATTGAATAATGATTTGTTTGGGTAATGATAATTATGCAAGATTGTTATGTTTGTAAACCGACAGCTAAAACGTATGTATAATTACAGCCTAAGCCATCCAGGATATAAGCCATCCAGGATATACGCCATCCAGGGTTGGACTAAGCCATCCAGGATATAAGCCATCCAGGGTTGGAGTAAGCCATCTAGGTTTGGATATCCAGGTGTGGAGCTAAGCTTCCACGACTAACGTTACAAGCGGTGGAGACGGTCCCCGTACCTGCGCAGCCAGGTTTTACTAACGACAACCCCCGGGACACAAGGTGGGCCCGTTACCAGTCCTCACTGGAGGAAATATCATTCACAATCTCAGTGGAGATTAACTATCATTGCATCGCGTCATCAACCCTTACAGAAGGCATTTGATGACAATCATCCATTGAATTCGCGCATCATCATCTTCATGAGCTCTCGCGCATCACAGTTATCGCGCTAGATCAACATTGTTATAGCTTTAACAACACTTCAGTGTCTTAGACATTCAGTATTTATAACAATACTAAGAACGTCTTAAACGTTCAGGAGAACATTCTTTTCATAGTTCATTTGTGTATTCGCTTGTTTTTTTAGATAATTGTATATATATTAAACATATTTTAAAAGTTGCATTAAACTTATGTAAATGCATTCACCGTCATTGATTCTTTCCTGAGTTAGCCCAACCACTAAGGTCATCCTGTGACAGTGTGTTTATTTTACCCTGCAATGAAACAATAAAAGGGACACATGGCAATCTTGGTGTGTATATTTTACCCTGCAGTGAATCATTAAAGGAGCATACGGCAATCTTGCTGTGTTTATTTTACCCTGTAAAGGTGTACACGGCAATCTTGCTGTGTTTATTTTACCCCGCAATGAAGCATTAAAGAAGCACACGGCAATCTTGATGTGTTTATTTTACCATGCAATGAAGCATTAAAGGAGCACACGGCAAGCATTAAAGGAGCACACGGCAATCTTGGTGTGTATATTTTACCCTGTTATGAAGCATTAAATGAGCACACGGCAATCTTGGTGTGTTTATTTTACCCTGTTATGAAGCATTAAAGGAGCACACGGCAATCTTGGTGTGTTTATTTTACCCTGTAATGAAGCAGTAAAGGAGCACACGGCAATTTTGGTGTGTTTATTTTATCCTGTAATGAAGCAGTAAAGGAGCACACGGCAATCTTAGTGTGTTTATAATACCCTGTTATGAAGCATTAGAGGAGCACACGGCAATCTTGGTGTGTTTATTTTACCCTGTAATGAAGCAGTAAAGGAGCACACGGCAATCTTAGTGTGTTTATTATACCCTGTAATGAAGCATTAAAGGAGCACACGACAATCGTGATGAGTTTGTAATGAAGCATTAAAGGAGCACACGGCAATCTTGATGTGTTTGTAATGAAGCATTACAGGTGCACACGGCAATCTTGATGTGTTTATTTTCGCCTTTAATGAAGCATTAAAGGAGCACATGGCATATTGATGTGTTTATTTTGCCCTGCAATGAAACATTAAAGCAGCACACGGCAATCTAGATGTTCCTGGTGTGTTTATTTTACCCTGTAATGACGTATTAAAGGAGCACACGCCAATCTTGATGTGTTTATTTTACCCTGTAATGAAGCATTAAAGGAGCAAACGGCAATCTTGGTGTGTTTATTTATCCTTTAATGAAGCATTAAAGGAGCACACGGCAATCTTGATGTGTTCATTTTACCCTGTAATTAAGCATTAAAGGACCACATGGCAATCTTGATGTGTTTATTTTACCATTTAATGAAGCATTAAAGGAACACACGGCAATCTTGGTGTGTTTATTTTACCCTTTAATGAAGCATTAAAGGAGCACACGGCAATCTTGGTGTGTTTATTTTATCCATTAATGAAGCAATAAAGGAGCACACGGCAATCTTGATGTGTTTACTTTACCCTGTAATGAAGCATTAAAGGACCACATGGCAATCTTGATGTGTTTATTTTACCCTGTAATGAATCATTAAAGGACCACATGGCAATATTGATATGTTTATTTTACCCTGTTTTGAAGCATTAAAGGACCACATGGCAATCTTGGTGTGTTTATTTCACTCTGTAATGAAGCATTAAAGGAGCACACGGCAATCTTGATGTGTTTATTTTACCCTGTAATGAATCATTAAAGGACCACATGGCAATCTTGATGTGTTTATTTTACCCTGTAATGAATCATTAAAGGACCACATGGCAATCTTGATGTGTTTATTTTACCCTGTAATGAATCATTAAAGGACCACATGGCAATCTTGATATGTTTATTTTACCCTGTTATGAAGCATTAAAGGACCACATGGCAATCTTGGTGTGTTTATTTCACTCTGTAATGAAGCATTAAAGGAGCACACGGCAATCTTGATGTGTTTATTTTACCCTGTAATGAATCATTAAAGGACCACATGGCAATCTTGATGTGTTTATTTTACCCTGTAATGAATCATTAAAGGACCACATGGCAATCTTGATGTGTTATATTTTACTCTGTAATGAAGCATTAAAGGGACACATGGCAATATTGGTGTGTTATATTTTACTCTGTAATGAAGCATTAAAGGAGCACACGGCAATCTTGATGTGTTTATTTTACCCTGTTATGAAGCATTAAAGGACCACATGGCAATCTTGGTGTGTTTATTTTACTCTGTAATGAAGCATTAAAGAAGCACACGGCAATCTTGATGTGTTTATTTTACCCTGCAATGAAACATAAAAGCAGCACACGACAATCCAGATGTTCCTAGTGGGTTTATTTTACCCTGTAATGACGCATTAAAGAACACGGCAATCTTGATGTGTTTATTATCGCCTTTAATGAAGCATTAAAGGAGCACACGGCAATCTTAATGTGTTTATTTTACCCTGTAATGAATCATTAAAGGACCACATTTCAATCTTGGTGTGTTTATTTTACTCTGTAATGAAACAGTAAAGGAGCACACGGCAATCTTGATGTGTTTATTTTTGCCTTTGACGAAGCATTAAAGGAGCACACGGCAATCTTGATGTGTTTATTTTACCCTGTAATGAATCATTAAAGGACCACATGGCAATCTTGGTGTGTTTATTTTACTCGGTAATGAAGCATTAAAATAGCACACGGCAATCTTGATGTTCCTAGTGTGTTTATTTTACCCTGTAATGAAGCTATTAAAGGAGCACACGCAATCTTGTTTTTTATTTTACCCTGTAATGAAGCATTAAAGGAGCACACGGCAATCTTGATGTGTTTAATACTCGAGCCTACTATAAAGAAGTGTTGTCTTTCTGTTTCCCTACCTACAAAGGGCCCTACTAAAAATGGCTATACCCAAACTTTTTATAACAACGTTTTAACATTATTTTTTTGTTGCTATCTTCAGTATATTTTTTGTTTAATTTCTTAAGTGTTTACTGTCCTTGGCAAAAAAAAACACCTACCTGCCTACCTACCCATTTACGAAATCCTGAGTCGGGAAACAGCAAACATTTTTTTAAGGATGGCCTCGCGATATCCCGTTTTTTCCCTACATAACCTGCGTATGCGCAATCAATAATAATTATAATAAGAATAGTCCAAGGCAAATTGTTTTTACATTTGTTACTAATTATTGATTATTGCCCCACTTATTTAAAAACAAAACAAAAAAATAAATGAACAAACCTGATAAAATAACAGAAACAAATCTTAAATTTGTATTTAATTATATGAAGGAGTTTTAAAGTCAAAATGTTACAGGATTAATCGATGTGTTTTTTTTAATGCATGATATAAATCTCAAGAGTGCCACGTGTCCCTTTAACGTTTATTTCCAGGCACTGTGTTCATGTTATCTTAAATATATTGCTTGCTACTGACTTTGATTCCATCAGGGCTTTATATGAAATCAAACGTACAATGTACATACAGGCCCGTAGCTACGCTACCAAGGCAGTTGCCTCGGTACAATTTTGAAAAATACCAAACATTGATTAAACAGTTTAATGTTATAGCTAATCAATAAATTAAATACCCTTGATTATAATTGTCTAATAAAGAACTGAAAGTCTTCCCCTTGGAATGCACTTACATCAGGAAATCTCATTTAGTCAACATTTGTTTCCTGTGGGCATGTCCTTAGACCCCGAGAAAGGGATTTGCATCGATTTAATTTTAGGACTGGCTACGGGCCTAAACGGTAAGCATTGTGTATGTGTTGATAATATAGACACATTTCTTTAAAAGAAAAATAAACCAGCAATGATGGAATGTTGATTTAGACCAACGAGTTTGGATGTCAATTACAAATTAATTATGCAGTATATTGGTGATGTGGTGATGAGGTGGTGGGGGTCATCATACATTATTAGTGTGCAGGAGCGTAGCTGGCCGCCATTAAGTTTAGGCCCAATCAATTGAGCACCATAGCCGCAAAGTTGCTAGTGGGCTATGGCAGCCTGCTCGCCCCCTCGCCCATGTTTTAAAATTAAATGTAAGATGGTGCCTTCTTACGAGTTTGGGGAGACATTTTTTAAAATAACAAAAATTAAAAAAAAATTGGATGGATTTCAAGATTGCATTGGCGAAACGGTATATTTCTGAACGTTATTACAAAAGGTCCACATTTCGATTTTACAACAACACCGTATCACCCAATTTACCACCTTCATTTTTTTAAAATTATATATACGAGGGACGTTCAAATAATACTTGGACATTTTTAATAGTTATTACACTTTTATAAATCAAGTAAATTAAATTATATAGCAATAAAGGTTTGCGCTTTCACTTTCATATCAGTGTATATTATACAACTATTTAAAAAATATTTCAAGAAACACGAGTTTTTACAACCCCACTGTACGTCATTTGTGTGCTATGGCGTCGCCGTGAAAACCAAAAACAACCGAACATTATAAATGATGAAAAATGCTAGAAATAACAGACGTAATTGTTATTTAATTAGATTATTGTATTATTCATCGTTTGCATTAAATAAATATAGTACAGCATTGTTGAATAATCATGTTTTGTAAGTATATGACAGCTTCGGAAAGAGATCATATGAATTTGATCGAGATTAGTACAAATATTCAAAATATTTAGAAAACAAATAGCATAGTCATTCCAAAAGACATGTTTATTGAACATATATCAGTATTCTTAATTTATTAACATATATAATTTGAAGTCGCCAATTTCAACTTAAACGCGAGGAAGTGTCTGTCTACTTATTTATATTTATTCTAGTTCTCCATGTTCAATATTCACAACATTTCATGATGCAATTTTGGAATACCATTGACAATGCTACTTTAGTTTTGTGTATTTTTGCCTCCGATTTTCCGTTTATTTAGCCATTTCCGAAATGCAGTTATAAACTACAGACGTCACATTTTGGATTGCTCCGTAGATGGGTTTCTGGCCCTAATATATCATTCATTGCGCCGTAAGTAGACATGGTATCGATTTTTTGTTTAAATCATTTGATTTCTTATGAGTTGGATTACAACATGTATGAATCTTAAAGGTTTACGTCAATAAATGAGTGCGATATCGAAAAAGTCCGCGTACTATTTGAAAGCCCTCGTGTATATGTTTTTTAAGAATTTTCTTATTTGGGAAAAGGTTGTAGGCGCCTGTAGTGCCTATAATCAACTATGCCACTGATGGGTGATGATGGCAATTATATATGAAACAATTTTATTATAATCGGTTTGTATTTTAATCTCAGCATAGGGGGTCCAGGCATGCTCCCCGGGCCTAGGCCCGAGGGGGTCCATGCATGCTCCCCGGGCATAGGCCCGAGGGGGTCCTTGCATGCTACCCGGGTATATGCCCGAGGGTCCAGGCATGCTCCCCGGGCCTAGCTTCCACATGGCTACACGCCTGAGTTTCTTATCTCTTTTTCAATCCTAGTCACGATGACGTAGATCTAACGAAACGTTAATAATAGATAAATAAATAGTTAATTTACTCAGTAAAGGTAAACTCTTTAGCTTAATGTTGCAATCGTAACGCTATTGATTATTATGTATATGTCATGTGATTTTTAAAAGCTGAATCAATAAGAACAACCGACATTAAATAAAACTTTTTTCCGCTGGTAAAATGGTGCACTCTGACGAGTTTGGGGAGACACTTTTGAGGATAAAGAGAACATATCAGGGAAAAGGTTTTCGGCAGGGGTCTGGTCTGCATGCAGTGCCTAACAGCAGCTACGCCACTAGAAACATATTTCTTTTAGGAAAGGTAAATATCTACTTTGGGCGGAGTAGATTTCAAATTTGAAAATGTGTGATTTGACTGATCGGTTCAACTGAAATAAATTTAATTTAGAGCTTACTGGGGCATGTGATATAAAATGGACGGTCAGCAAAGATTATCATTGATATACGTTTGTAATTATACGGATTTGTTTTTCATGTTTTGTACAATTTGTGATACATCATTGACGTGTTATACTTCGATAATACCGCAACAAATGAAAAACAATCCCTAAATAAATTTGCGTTGGAATGGTGTGAAAATACCTCATTGAAAGTTCCATTAAATTGCATTAATCATCATATGCATACCATCTTTGGGATGGTTCAAATTTCTGTACTTCTGACAATTTAAATATTGAGTTCTGTTCGTTACAAGTCTAGCGGACATGAACGGTAGCAAGCACTATTTACTACCGTTCATGAAGAGTCTCAATGTTTAGCATGTTTAGCGGTGGACCCATTTACAATTTGACACTTTCCTCATTGATTGTGCGATGACCGGATAAACTGTGGACCCTATGATGACGTGACGTCGACCTAAATCTTCAAAGGGCGAGTAATTGCATTGTGGCTTTCTATGCTTTTGTTTTTTATATTCATATATGCATGATCATCTATGTGTTATACTTATATTGCCTATTAATGCTGCCTTATTTGATAGAGAATATTACCCGGCGGGAATTTATTTATTAGCAATGTCACGTTTTATTGGGATGACGATCGGATAAGAGTGAGGTTTATGCACCCTTAAACCTGATTTAAACGCCCAGTTTCCCTTTTCCACTGACCGTTCCACTAACCTGACCGTGATGTCACTTGCATTGTTTTTTATTAACATTGTAATTGTTGTTTATGTCAATGCTTGTTTTAGTTGATTGTGTGCTGTGTAAGCTATTTTTCCCGTTCGACTGTTGTACCTACTTGTTGACATTCTTATAACGTCAAACTGATTCTACAGATTCGAATATTTCCATTTGTTTCATATTATATGTTATTATATTCACATATACTTCACCCAGTTGGTAGAATGTTACGAAAACCAATCTAAACAAAGTGTATAAACAAAAACCATTTAAAACAAATACCGAGGCGTTTATTATAAAAAAAAGTCTTCGTACTCAACCATGTAACAATTGCAATGTTTCAACGCGTTCGCTTGGCCGTTGGAAATAAAAACTTGACACGTATTTTTACGTAATTATACAATGGACAACGACATAAAACAAAATGGTACTCGTCTTCGAGTATGTTACAAAGTCTACATAGTCTCTCGTCTATATGAACTCTATTGCTGGCCTTTTGTCCATTTCCACTTCTAATCTATGAGACGATATCTAAGTATGGTTGTAACACAAAATTTGAAATATTTCGGTAAAACAAAACTCTGTGTGAATCAGTTAAATCTTGCGTTCCATTCTTGTATAAAAACATCATTCAAACGTTGCTTATATCCTCCGATTGTATAATTGTAAACCAATATTTATTAATTGAGAACAGCCGTCTATTTTTAATGTACTTCTACCTAGCTCACCATAAATAAAATCGTTTTGTGTAGATATCTTAACACCCAACAACTTTTTACAAAACTGAGTGACAATATTTTCAATACTGTTGGCTTGGGCATTTTGTTAGAAACATGTTGGAGACGATAACATTGTGTTACTATATTTCACATTTCTTCGCCATATAACGGGAATATGTTTTAGAAAAACAAATCTGAACTGTAAATTTAATGCGAGTGTCATGGATATAAATACTGTACTGTATGTAGGCGAGGGTACATGATTTAGAATAATAATAAAGAACTCCGAGTTATGATTGGTTCAAACGTGAAACCCATCAACCCATTTTAGTGATGGCCACGACATTCGGATTTGTTTCGTTGAATGCTGCAAAGAAATTGAACCAGGATTTCAGCTTTCTTAACCCTCTTTGAATGATGGGCAAAACGATATAGGTTTATATACTATCTGTGGCGAATTGACGCACTCATATACGCAGACAGGCAGGCAGGCAGGCAGGCAGGCAGGCAGGCAGGCAGGCAGGCATCTCTCCCCCCCCCCACACACACACACTCCCACCACTCCCCCCACACACACACATAAAGAAACACATTTCAACAAAATAACACAAAAAAAACACAAAACACTTACTTCTTGAAAATCATTCGTCAATAAGAATAGAATGATGGGATATCGTAACTAGTCGTCAAATGTAAATGTGGAAGATATACACCAACGTCGTTAGTAATAACTGCGCGAGTTCAGAATCTTGAAGAGATGCACAACGTTTAAATCTTTCTGAAATAAGAACAGAATGTTGATATATAATTAATAGTCATCAAAGATAATGATGAATGCAAAGCAGTAAATCGTTTAATTAAGGGTAACACAAGGGGTGTGGCTATACCGTACTACAACTATCATATAGAGGAATTTAGAGTACGGACGTCGCTCTGACGTCACAATGTTACTAAGTACACCATGCTACAAAAAAGATATAGTCTGTCTCAGCTCGTTGGCTAATTCAACACGCCCAAATCCGTGTTTAAATAAGCCAACTCGCTGAGACCAAACTCTATATATTACTTAATTTAACTATAAATTAATGAATAAATTAATGAAAATAAATAGATAAATTAATAATAAAATAAATGAATAAATAAATAAATAAATAAATAAATAAATAAATAAATAAATAAATAAATAAATAAATAAATAAATAAATAAATAATAAATAAATAAACCAATAAATAAATAAACAAACAAAGAAACCATAAACAAATCAGACAAACAAATAAATAAATAAATAACTAGCAAATTATCCGACTTCAGCTACATGCCATTATGAACATACCTTATATTGATTTATACATTTTCATGCCAATAAAGATGAATCCAAGATTATATCTGGACGAAGGTATAGCGGATGTTGATGTTGAGTTACGCCTGCCATAATAATGTTACAAATGAACTTGAGATATCTTCAAAAGCACCAACTACAAAGAACAAAAAATAGCGCACCTTGAAAGTACAGGATCTGTGCTTAAATATAATTATACTCTCCTTTGCATCGGTTATAAATCACTGTGTAATATTCTAATATTTGTATTTGAAATGTAAGTGGTAAATACGTCCGCTGAATAGAGAGCGTAATTTAATAATTAAAATCTATATATCGGTATCTATACAATTAAAATACATTATTTATTACACTGCTTACAGAGTAAATAAGTTCCTAACATTTTCAATTCGAATTCAGTCAAAATAATAAATTATGTTCTTATGAATGTATTGATAAAAATAATAATAATAATAATAATAATAATAATAATAATGAGCTCAATGTTTCTAGGATTTATTAGATTCATATTTTCATGAACATTCTTGTCAAAAGATCGTCAATTAGAAAAACGCAATGCATTTAATTTTCTCATAACTGGTTAGGAAAGAACAAAATTAGTAAAAGTAAGACTAGCATTCATTCCGTTTTCTTTGGAAAACCTTCATACCAATATACAATTTCGAAAATATTGTTATACTTTAAATTGATGTTTTGTACATTATGGAGGAGTTATATATATATTTATCAATAAATAATTCACACGAAATTGTAATGTTCATCTATATTTGTGTTTAAATGGATTGGAGGCGATCTGGAAGTATTATGGGTGTCAATGCAAATCGAAAAAAGACATCCGACAGTTTCGTAATTAATGTGCATAAGCATTAAACTAGGCCCCCTGATCCGTCCAATTTATTTATTGTTAATGAACTAGTTTAGTCTGAAAAACTAAACACGTTTCGTTGTATAAATCGTGAACAAATGATGATTTATGCGGCTGTGAACTCTTGTTTTGTGACCAAAGTACGTTTTATTTGAATTATATGAACAACTTTAAACGATATAAGCCCTCTTTGAATTAATATTGATGATTTTGCAACAAAAACAAAACGAGTAGTCGAGTTGTCCAGACCAAACATTTTCATCGACAATAATATATGCGGCTAAATTTAAACCATATACTTTTGCATATACCACTGAAGCATATTAATGGTGTTTTCATTTGTATTAGGATTGACACCAATATCTTTCTTCAAGATCGTCTCCAGTCCCTTTAAATACTAGCATGTGTATATCATAAGTTTATTTGTGTATAACACCCGTTGTGAAATAACACGCAAATAGAGAAAATAAAATGTACTTATGTTTTACGATACAAAAGAGTTGTATAAAAGGCAGTTATATGTGATGTCTGATTTTACATTAAAGGGACACACGGCAACCTTGATTTCTCTACATAACCTGCAATTACATGTGTTGTCTGATCTTACATTAAAGGCACACACGGTAACCTTGATTTCTCTACATGACCTGCAGTTACATGTGATGTCTGATCTTACATTAAAGGCCCACACGGCAACCTTGATTTCTCTACATAACCTGCAGTTACATGTGTTGACTGATCTTACATTAAAGGCACACACGGCAACCTTGATTTCTCTACATAACCTGCAGTTACATGTGAAGTCTGACATTACATTAAAGGCACACACGGTAACCTTTATTTCTCTACATAACCTGCAGTTACATGTGATGTCTGATCTTACATTAAAGGCACACACGGCAACCTTGATTTCTCTACATAACCTGCAGTTATATGTGATGTCTGATTTTACATTAAAGGCACACACGGCAACCTTGATTTCTCTACGTAACCTGCAGTTATATGTGATGTCTGATCTTACATTAAAGGCACAAACGGCAACCTTGATTTCTCTACATAACTTGCAGTTATATGTGATGTCTGATCTTACATTAAAGGGACACACGGCAACCTTGATTTTCTCTAAATAACCTGCAATTTAATTATTAATAATGATTATAAGAATAGTATACAGCAATTGGTTTTCCATATTAGACTGTTGATTATATTTCACCAATAATATATTTAACTCTTTGATGTAATAAGAACAATGAAATGAATCTCAACAATATCTAATTACATGCAAGTAGGTTAAAAATCAAAATGCTACGGAATAAATTTCTTAAATCTTTGAAAGAATAAGAAGTATAAAAGAATAAAAGAAATATCAAAACTATTTAATCATATGCAAGTAGATTAAAAGTCAAAATGATACTGAATAATTTTTTGGATACGTTAAATTCAATGCTTGATAACCATTTCAAGAATGCCGTGTATCTCTTTCAGCAGCTCGAAAACAGGAACTATTTTGTCCTCTACCATAGTTCATAAGTCTGACAATCTGGCCATTGTTGGGTATATATTATAATCAGTCCATTTTCTTCTCTGGTATTATATAAAGAATATCCGGTCTGTCTTTCCATACAATCAAATATCAATAGGAACATCAATAGAAACATATTGTCTCAGTACTTTCCCGTTTATAAGAACGAATGGATGAATGAACGAACGAACGAACGAACGAACGAACGAACGAAGAACGAGCCAGCCAGCCAGCCAGCCAGTGAGTACTTTCCAGCTAACAAAACCGAACGAACGAACCAGCGAGCCAGCCAGCTAGCCCCAGGCAGGCAGCCAACCAAGCAACCAACAAACAAACTAACAAACAGTGAATGAATGAACGAACGAGCGAACGAACGAACGAACGAACCAACCAACCAACCAACCAACCAACCATCCAACCAACCAACCAACCAACCAATCAATCAATCAATCAATCAATTAACTGTTTTTTTAGTTATACCGACTGCGTGCTTCGCATGTGACTTATGGTTCGTGTGTTCAATATCCAAATAATTAAATCTTTAATTAATTAATTAATGTTTTCTTCATTTCTTTATTTATATTATAGTTTTGTTTGTTTATTTATGTATTAGTCAATTTAACTAACTAAATAAAATACAATGTATACAAATAAAAATATAAATAAATAAACATTATTAATAAACTAATAAATTAGTAAATAAATAAATAAATATTTTTTTATTTAATTAATTCGTTTATGTTTTCTTCATTTCTTTATTTAATGTTTTATTTGTTTATTAAATTATTAGTTAATTAACTCAATAAAACAAATAAGTAAACAAAAGCAATATAAATAAAGAAACATTATTTATAAATTAATTAATAAATAAATTAAATTCAATTAATAATTAATTAACTATTTATATAGTTATGCTGACTGCGTGTTTCACATGTGACTGATGGTTCATGTGTTCAATACCCAAATAACTAAATCTTTACTAACTTACTTAATTAATAAACAAAAAATAAATTATTAATTAATTAACTTTTTCTTAATTTCTTTTTTTATTTGTTTATTAAATTAACTAATTAATTTTAATTTAATTCATTATTTATGCCGACTGTGTGGTTCATATGTGACTGATGGTTTGTGGGTTTAATACACAATTTACAAAATTAAATTAATTAATTTTAATTATTTTTTAATTAATTAATTTTAAAAATCAGTTAATAAATAAATAAATAAATAAATAAATAACATCAAGAGATTTAATAATGTAACAAGAAGAACAAAAAGAAGAAGAAGAAGAAGAAGAAGAAGAAGAAGAAGAAGAAGAAGAAGAAGAAGTAGAAGAAGAAGAAGAAGAAGAAGAAGAAGAAGAAGAAGAAGAAGAAGAAGAAGAAGAAGAAGAAGAAGAAGAACATACATTTGGGATTATTTTGACGTATTTTCGTATTGTTCTACTGAATTTACAATATTATTTGTGTCTTTGGTTAAAGCGTTTGTATGATTGGCTAACCTTTTAAAGGGAGTACATCAGGATTTTTCTCGAAATATCTTAAATTATAAAAATGTTCCAATTCATGATAAAACACTTATATCCATCAAAATATGATGTTTAACCATATTGTTAAGGTTTAAACTTCGAATACACCATATAGCTAGGACGGAATGGGGCATAAAATGCTGAAATTAACCCTGGTGCGTAACCTAGGATAGCACGTATTACGGTACAGAATGAATTTCCTTGTAACTAAGGGGTCAGTTTTAGGATCATTCATTATGTTTAGGCGCTTTAAAATAGAAAATAGTATTATTTGTCAATTTTAAGTCGGACCCCTAGACCCCTTTGAAAAGCCTGATGTACTCCCTTCAATATCAATTATTATAGCAGCTCTAAATATCGAGCTTATACATCTCTAATGAATGGCAATACGGAAGAACGAGTTTACTTTTGTCTATTAGATGAATCATAAATCATCTTCGTGAAACTGTATCCATTATACAGGCGTGCTTGTGTTATAGTACACGAATAATATAAAAGTACCGGTATCATCCATATTCCCGTGTGTCCCTTTAAAACCCATACTATACCGGCTACTTATGTCAACGTTATGTACAAAAATAACTCGTTTCTATGACAATATGATGACCATAGTGATACAACTGAATACAGGCTACATTTTGTCGACTCTATTGTACGAACAGAACCCGATTCTATGGCGTTTCTGTGCAAGAACGGAAATATTTCAGGTAAAGGTCTTACACGCGCTGGCTTATTCGAATGGTGTTTTACTTCATGTTAGCACATGTTAGGCCATATATGACGGTCGATTTTGTTGTTTGTGGAATAGAGGCAAACCACCACATTTTACCTCGGTAGAACCAGTACAGTATACCTCCCGCTATCCAACATTTTCTCACTTAGGAAGTCGAGCTCCCAGTGGGATTCGAACCCGGAGCGGTAAGAGGCGAGATAGTGTTTAATATCGCGACCACGACTAGGCTTATCACGTTATTTAAAATTGTCATCGACTATACATTGCCACGGAATAGAAACACCTATCAACAAAAAAGGCACACTTACCTATTGATAAATCCTTTGTCAATAAGAATAGAATATTGAAATATCTTTAAGCACAAATATGTGTTGATACATCCTTACTCAATAAAACACTAGCATCTTTAAGCAATAAACCGTCGTTAATGAGGAATAGAATATTGAAAATGTTCTCTTCTTAAAACGAAATTCATACGTATCTGTTAATAAATCCTGCTAAATAGGAACACAGTGTTGGATATATAATATATTTAGTTATAAATCATAACGTGGAAGATATACGCAAACATGTTTATTGACTGCGCGGATTCGTAATGTTTACGTCGTCTTATATCCGCCTAATGAATATGCAAATTTGAATGAGAACGAGGTTGTTTTTTATTTCATTCATGAATACAGTAGGTGAACTTGATCAGTTAGAAAAACCCAGTCTATTATAGCGTATATATAATATGGTAACTCCGCCCATCGCGCGTGACAAGTGTCACCATCTTACTAATTAATGTGTTTTCCTTGTACATATCGGGTCCAACATTTGCTATACACACATCTAGATTTTCATAGACAGTCATGGGAATACACTTGGACAACAGTTTATCTAAAACTGCAAGGCAGCTCTCATATATTCAATGAACCATTATATTATGGTCCTCTACCAAGTGTGTTTAATTTGTGAACTAGGGGCCAAATTATATGGGGCGCCGTTTTACTATTTATTTAGTATTTTGTGATCTCAAGAATTCATTTTTTGTTATCAAAAAATCGAATTATTATATCAAGAATTATGTTTTGATATCAATAATTATTTTTTGATTTCAAGAAATGAATTTTTGATATAAAAAAATGCTTGATATCAAAAACTAGATTTTTTGATATCAAGAATTATACAGATTTTTTGACATCAAGAATTATATTTTTTGATATCAAGTAATTCATTTTGTGATATAAGAAAATCATTTTTTTATATAAAAATCAATTTATTGATATCAAGAATTCGATAAGAATTCGATTTTTTTGATATCAAGAAATCAGTTGATTTTTTGATATCAATAAATCGATATTTTAATAAAAAAACAGTCGATTTCTTGATATAAAAAAAACAGTCGATTTCTTCAGGAAATGAAAAGAAATACCGTGATTGCAATGATGTCTCCCCATCGTGAACGCTCGACCAATCCCGTCAAGCATTGTACGAGATGTTGAAAATGTGATGTCTCCTTGTAGTGTCAAAATGGCCGACAGAAGAGGTGAATTAGAGAAAGACATTTTAAAACAGATGAAACGGGCAATTGTAAATGCAAATAGGTGTTTAGAAAGTTCCGACACTGACTGTAACCGAGTGCTTGTTGAGTTGAGACAAGCTCAACGTAGTCGCACGCTTATTCACTTGAGTCCAGATTCTATCGTTTTAATTTTATTTCTTGATATCAAAAATTTTATATCAAGAATACATTTTGTGATATCAGAAAATCATTTCTTGATATCGAAAATCGAATTCTTGATATCTAGAAATGCATTTTTGATATCAAGAAATCAGTTGATATTCTGATATCAATAAATCGATTTTGTGACATCAAGAAATCGATTTTTTGATATAAAGAAATAAATTCTTGATATCACAAAATACTGAATAAATAGTAAAACGGCGCCCCATAAAATATTAAACCCTATTAAACCCTATCACGGGTGTCACAAATTTAAATAGAGTTTAAGTTCTGCCAAGTCACTGAATACCTTCTTTGTGGCTTTCTAGGCTATTGTTTCTTGCATTTATATATACACGAGCATCTTTGTGTTTTACTTTTATTGCCAATTGATTCTGCCTTGTTGGTTAAAGAATAGTTCATGGCGGGGATTTCTTTATTTACACTGTCCCGTTTTACTGGGATGACAGTAGGGCAAGTGTGAGGTTTAGTGCACCATAGAACCTGGTTTAAACCCCCAGCGGCCTTTTATGCCACTGACCGTTCCAAGGCGGTAGCCCTATTGCCCTTGCTTGAATTTCAGCATATAAAGGGTACTGCTAGGCTGGTCGGGTATATACTGAAACGCAAAAGAAACGCAACTCGGGAATTTCCTCTATATATTGTATGTACAATATGCTTCTGTTAATCGAATGGTACATGGCTACGTAAGACCTTTCCTTTTGGAAAGAAATACTAAATCAACACATAATACAGCAAATAGTATTCAAGTAGTATTCCTTCAAAGTTTCATTACTGACAGAGTACGCGTTTGGCTAAAGCATGTGAGCAAATTTAGGATGCACAATTTTGCAAACTATTTACGTTAAATATAGTACTGAACTGGCTCAGTTTTTCAAAGAGGAACTTCAACATTTATGAATTTCTTGTTTCAATGTGTAGTGTGATTAAAACGTCTACAACATCACAGTTGTGTCCTTTCTCTAATTAACTGCAACTTTTTTTTTTACAAAACATTTTGGGATTGCTTTGGATTAAGTGTGCAGTATATACAATATATAGCGGAAATTCCCGAGTTGCGTTTCTTTTGCGTTTCAGTATAGGGTATGCTGTGTCTGCGTTGTGGTATACACTAAGTTCACCGCAACAAGCAGAAGCGCCGCGATATGATAACCTACCTGCCTTCCGGCCGGCCGGCCTGCCGGCCTGCCTGCCTGCCTGCCTGCCTGACTGCCTGCCTGCCTGCCTGCCTGCCTTATTTCTAAATGTCTAAAGTATTTATAAAAACATCCTATGTTCAAACATACGAGGGTCATTCAAATATTACGTGGACATTTGTTATAGTAAATACACTTTTATAAAACAAGTAAATTAAATTATATGGCAATAAAGGTCTACATTTTCACATTCATATCAGTAAATATCACAGTGTCTGAACGGAAGTGTACACATTTCGGTAGATGAGTTCATCTCGAGGGGTCCTCAATCAAAACCATGACTTTTATCCAGTTATCATTAATTTAAATGAGTGAGTATATTTGGACTAATATATTACATTTCTAAAGCTGGACCATGAATTTATACGTGTTAATTCAAGTTTTATACCCTGCACAACATTGTAAAACTGACATAAGTGAATTCATCCACCTAATTCAATTATCAACTATCGATTCTTGCCATCATTTTGCACCAACTATTGTATGCAGGAACAAAGATAAATCATTCCCAAGTTTAAAATGATATTATTTATAGTGCTTGCATAAACACAAATATGAAAAGAAAACGTGCAAAGCAAAGTCTTACAACCAAAAACTGTACCGGTATTGACTTTTATTTGTGTACCGGTATTGGCAAATCAAAACTAAAAAACTGTACCGTTATTTGCGTTTAACCATATCCGTGCTTTCTCTCAAATATTGTTTTTAAAATATGATTAATAAAAAAATTCTAGTCATGTTTAGCAACATTTTTGTGTATTCTTCAAATTGTATATGTACAGTGCATTTCTTGTTGTGATACATCATGCTAGATCGGCATTTGTATTTCTTGTTGCAAAATGTTTTACCAAATTGGTCAAAGACGTGCGTGGGTGTTTGTTCTGTGTCAATCGTTTCGTCTTCCTTTGTTTATGTATATTTTGTATGTGTATTCCTTTGTTCATGTATATTTTGTATGTGTCTTGTGAGACTGGTTTTGTATGTAGATACGAAACTGCAATCATCACACTGTATGTATGCTTTACAGTTTCTTCCATAACAGATTCGTCAGCCGCCGATAACTCAAATGCGTGTTTTGTGTGTGTTTTTACCTTTGTTTACCTTAGGATATGACAATTTATATATATATTGTAATTCAATGTGTACTTCAGATGTTTGGCGAATTGTGGTTTAATAGGTAATCGATCACGAGCAGTGTGCAAGCTGTTTGCTTACTAGATTGTATTGTATTGCATGGCGTTATCGTCGCTTTCAACAATTGTTCAGTTATATCACGGCGGTGTCTACTTGTGGCAGGGAACTCAATGCTCATTTTATAGGACTAACTCACTCGCACAGACACATGATACCCAACCCAGTCACATTATACTGATACCAGGCCAACCAGTCCTAGCACTACCCTTTTATTGCTTAGCGTCAAGCAAGGGAGCTACTAGTTCCATTTTTAAAGTGGGTTTGCTTACTAGATATTGTAAAATTAAGTTTTATAAACGGAACCGGGTCAAGAAATGTTGCAAAATATGATAAAATATCAAACGAATTAATGTCTGATTTTAAAATAAGCAACACCTCTTCTATCATTAAACAGAGTTGATGAAACTTTAACTGAAGCATCTTCTAAAGAGTTTGAATAGATCTGTTTCACTGCTATTTATTCTCATGAATTACTAATCAGATTTCAATAATAACAAACATCTAACATTAAACCCTTTCTTCTAATGTAAAGTTACATTGCTAAAAACTGAGATTACCTTCATAGACGCTCCAATTGCTATTATATTATCATTAAGTTGTCTTTTTGTTTATAACTATGACAATTTACCAATTCTTCATATTCTAACCATGATCTTTTCCCAATTCCTCACATTCTAATCATGAAACAACATTCTATTTAGTGATCCATTACACATACTATTTCAGATGTCTATCATATTCATATTATTACGTATACAACACAGATGCCACAATTAAAAACATGTCCATGTGGTCCATGATGACTAGTTTATCTAGTGCTCAAATCTCTTAAAAACATGTTCATTTTGTCTCATGATGACTAGTGTATCTAGTGCTCAATCTTTCATGGTAAGTGTGCTTTGATTGTTGATAATTACAAAAGAAAAGTCCAGCATCTACACACTGTTTGTTTATTTTTATCATATTCATTCCCCTTACAGTTTTCTTATGTAACTGTTCTGACCGGCTTGTGATACTTTGTATCACTGTTTCCTTGTAACATCTGCTGTTGGGCAAGGTACCCGTCTTTTTCAGACGAGTACGTGAACGGATTCGAATTATTTTATAACAAGCTACTATGCATAGGTTTTCAATGACATAATGCACGCGGAGCGCAGCGTTAAGTTCCATACAATTAAAAAAATATCAACGATAACTGACGTTCGCGTGTACCATGTACATGAAACGTGTCACTTTTCACCTGATATTAATGTTGATGAGGTAAAAGTGTGGATCCGGTAGACTCCGTGTAGCTTTTTTGCTGATATTTATTTTTATGACGTATCAGTGTGGTAGGACAACCAGATCATGCGTTTGAGTAGTTGTTTCGATGGTTGTTCGTTTTATATAGTACTATATTTTGCGAAGTACACTACATTTGGGTTTTGATAAAGCACGTGTGGCATGATAAAGCACGTGTGGCATGATAAAGCACGTGTGGCGTACACGAACTCAAAATTTGGCTTAGATGAATCATGATCACGATGATTTTTATAAGAATGCGTTTAAATGTGTGTCCACCTTTCTTCTTTTTTTATTTGTTATATATTATTTATGCAATATTATCATGTTAGTTATATGCAAAATTAAAAGTCTCTGTTAGTCACCCGATAGCGTATGTGCATTAATGTTATTTTCGTGTAAAAGAGAGAGAGAGACACACACACACACACATATACACACACGTACGCACGCACGCACGCACGCACGCACGCACGCACGCACACACACACACACACACACACACACACACACACACAGACAGACAGACAGAGCGAGGGGAAGAGTTGCATACAACAGAGACTGGAACAGAGATCTATATATATATATATACATACAGCTGAGATATAAGATAAGAGAACAGAGATATATAATATACAACACAACGTGAGAAAGAGTAAGAGAGGCGTAGGGAGAGAGAGAGAGAGAGAGAGAGAGAGAGAGAGAGAGAGAGAGAGAGAGGGAGTAAATGAGACATTTTCGATCAGTGATGTTTTTATAGGAAAAGCGCTTCCTACCGTATTCGTAAACAAAATGGGCTGTGAACATTTCATGGAAAATTTATAATGGAATAATTATATTTTATTTATATATTCTTTTATATTGACTACTTAGAGTATGCAGAATTTTGCAGGAAGTTTAGATGCATTGGAAGTATGCAGATAAAAACTGTAATACCGGCACAGTAAATAAAACCTCGGTTCACCATACCAGTACAGATTTTTGTATTATATTATTATTATTAATTAAAAATTAAAAATTATAAATAGTAAACGTAATTGCTATTTAATTATTATATAGTTTTAGTCATGGTGTGTATTAAATAAATATTTTGCAACATTGTTGACCAATCATTATTTAATATTTTATTAATATTTTAGTGCTCCGTGATTTTTCTGACGTCGTAAATTTCAACTTAAAAGCATGGAAGAGTGCGTCTACTTATTTATATTTATCATAGTTCTCCTTGTTCAAAATTCATAAAATTCATAATTTGTAATTTTGGAATAACAGTGACAATGCTACTTTAGTTTTGTTTACTTTTGCCTACGAATTTCCTTTAATTTAGCTTATAAAATCAGGCTTGTCAATTCTTCGGATTTTTCAGTCGCTCTCCGGATCTCCGGATTTAAGTGTAAAATCTCCGGATTTTTCATCAAAACAAAATGTTTAGGATTTAACAGCTATATTTTCACAGTTTATCAACTATTTCCCGAATTGTCCTGTTACGCTCCCTAGTCAGAGAAGTATTTACAAGTGCCAAATCAACGGGGTCATCTGTGTAATGAACTGACTGAATATACAATTACCATCTAAGGGCATAAATAGTTCCTTCAGTGACAATTTGTGCTTTAAAAAAAGTAGTGCGAAAGTCAAGTCGCGCGCCTCAAATTTTCATTTCAAAATGTTCTTTGCGCGCTTTAAATCTTAAATTTTGTGTTAAAAAGTTTTGGCAGGCCTGTAAAATAATAACGTCACATTTTGGAATGCTCCGTAGATGAGTTTCTCGTTCTATTAGATCATTCATTGCAACGTAACAAAACATGGTATCGAGTATCTGTTTAACTCATTCGATTTCTTATGCGCTGGCTAAAATAGTGTATGAATATTAAAAGTTACGTAAAAAATTAGCGCAATATCGAAAAAGTCCACGATGTATTTATTTAAACAGTCCTCGTACAAGTTCGGGAATGATTTTCAGAAAAAATGATACATACAACTTTTTTGAACACACCTCCAAATCAAGTTTATAGTAACGAAGACAAATTGGTAGAGTTTACGATTACACATACACAAAAGATGCGTTGCGTGATAGTTAGAAGACATAATATGAAAGTCATCAAGTTCGGGGTTCTTCCATTGGCAACCACGTCGGTTAACTTCGGGTTACCAATGGCAACCGATGGTAACGTTTGATAACAAAGTCGCGGAAAGATTGGTTACCAACGTTCTACCTATAGGTGAACAAACGGCTAACGACGGTGACCGATGGTTACCACAACTGAATCCTATTACACTTTCGGTAACCGAAGGGAGAACCAATCAGGTTGTCTACAGATAGCGCTTAACAATTTTAAATAATCTGCCTTCTTTTCAAAATCCAGAGTGTAACGACTTAAGTTCAAGCTTTTGTGGTTATTGTCATGAAACACGCAAAACAAATGCATAATGACGCAGATGAACAAGGCCTTGGTGAAAAAACTTTAAGGCGACACACGGCAATCTTGAAGTTGTTATCAAACATTGAAATTAGCGTCCCGAAAAATAGTAGTAGTATTTTGACTGTAAATCTGGTTACATATAATTAAATCAAAGTTTTGAGTATTAATTTGTTCTTCTTATTCTATCAGAGGTTTAAATATATTATTGGTGTACTAATATCACCAGTTAGTAATATGCGTAAACAATTCACTTTTTACTATTCTTTAAAATTAATATCAATGATTAAACAAACGCAAATTATGTGAAAAAGTAGCAAATGATATAATTATCCACACACGAAATTGCCTAGATGTCAGGATTTTCAATTTAACATTTTCTAAAGAGGAGACACAATACCCCGATAACCCTATCGTGTCTTTCTGGCTGATGGAAATTGTACATAATGTTTTGTTCATTTGCATAGTCATACACTGTTCACGTACATAGCCTTACACATTTGTGTACATAGTCATACATTGATCATGGACATAGTCATACACCGTTCATGTACATATACATACACTGTTCATGTACATATTCATATAAAGTTCATGTACATAGATATACACTGTTCATGTACATATTCATTTACTGTTCATGTACATAGACGTACACTATTCATTTAAATATTCATACTCTGTTCATGAACATATTCATATACTGTTCATGTACATATGCATACACGGTTCAGGTACATATTCATGTACTGTTCATAGACTGTTCATGTACATATTCATATAATGTGCATACACTGTTCATGTACATATTCATATACTGTTCATATACTGTTCATGTACATATTCATATACTGTTCATACACTGTTCATGTACATATTCATAAACTGTTCATACACTGTTCATGTACATATTCATATACTGTTCATGTACATATTCATATACTGGTCATGGACATTTTCACATACTGTTCATAGACTGTTCATGTACATATTCATATACTGTTCTTACATTGGTCATGTACATATTCATATACTGTTCATGTACATATTCATATACTGTTCATATATTGTTCATGTACATATTCATATACTGTTCATACACTGTTTATGTACATATGCATATACTGTTCATACACTGGTCATGTACATATTCATATACTGTTCATACACTGTTCATGTACATATACTGTTCATAGACTGTTCATGTACACATTCATATACTGTTCTTAGATTGTTCATGTACATATTCATATACTGTTCATAGACTGTTCATGTACATATTCATATACTGTTCATACACTGTTCATGTATATATTCATATACTGTTCATAGATTGTTCATGTATATATTCATACACTGTTCATGTACATATTCATATACTGTTCATACACTGTTGATGTACATATTCAAATACTGTTCATACACTTTTCATGTACATATTCATATACTGTTAATACACTGTTCATGTACATATTCATATACTGTTCATACACTGTTGATGTACATTTTCAAATACTGTTCATACACTTTTCATGTACATATTTATATACTGTTAATACACTGTTCATGTACATATTCTAATTCATAAACTGTTCATACACTGTTCATGTAAATATTCATATACTGTTCATTAACACATTCATATACAGTTCATACACTGTTCATGTACATATTCATATAGTGTTCATACACTGCTCATGTACATATTCATACACTGTTCATGTACATATTCATACACTTTTCATGTACATATTCATATACCGTTCATGTACATATTCATACTAGTTTATTAATATAATCATGGACGTATCATACACTATTCATGGGCATAACATTAATTATTCATATAGTCATACAATGTTCATGTACATAGTCATATACTGTTCATGCACATAGTCATACTGTTCATGTACATAGTCATATAATGTGCATGTACATAGTCATACATAGTTCGTGTGCATAGTCATACACTGTTTATGTCGTAATCTGTTCATTTACATAAAGTTACACCGTTCACGTACATAAAGTTACACTGTTAATGTACATACAGTAGTCATACACTGTTACTGTACATATTAATAAACTCAGCACTCACTACAGATACATTATGTGTTCTTCGTTATTGTTTCATCTCTTCCGACCGCACTGATGGACGTTATTTATTTGTATCGCTCCGCGTTAACCGACTTTGAAGTTTGATAAGATAACATACAGCTTTAAAGGGACACATGACACTTCTGCTATGTTAATCAAGTATTGAAATCAGCGTCTCGATTTATTTATCCATCATCATTTTGCCTTTAAACCTGCTTGCATATAAGTAAATAAAATTTTGAGTTTCTTTGTTTTCGTCTTATTCTACCATAGGTTTTAATGTATTATTGGTGCATTATAATCCATAGTTAATAGTATGCAAATAACAATTTGCTTAAAAACTATTCTGATAATTAATATTAATGATTGAACAAATGCAAGTTATGTAGAAAATCTAACGGGACGCCGTGAGTTTAAAAAAAAATCACCGTGTGTCCCTTTAAATCAAATATTGGGGGCGTCCGTTGCCGAGTGGTTAGTCTCCGACTTGAAATCACTTGCCCCTCACTACCCCGTAAGCGTTAGCTCCAATGATAAGAACCGAAGTCTTCCAAAACCATGGTAAAAACGGCAATCGGAATACCTCGCCTATTAGTCTGGAACCCTTTCTCTACTGCGCTCGCTGAGAGTAGCAAGCGCAGTAGGGGAAGGGTACCAGACTACTCGCTGATATACTATCTCCGTAGACTGGTCCCCGATTTTCCTGCGAGCGCATTAGGGGAAGGGAACCAGAATACTCGCTGATATACTATCTCCGTAGACTGGTTCCTGATTGTCCTTGACACCTCACTAAATCTTCTTTCTCAGAAACCGCTAGGTCAGTTTTGACCAAACTTCACATGGCTGATCAGAGTTTTCTTTTTTTTAAGATCAAAGATGGCCACATTAGATTTGTTACAATTACTTCTTGTAAACTGCGAATTTAGGGATGTGGGTTCGAATCTCAGGAGGTAAACAATTTTTTTTTGGATCACGTCCTTAACGCGACATCCAAGAGGGCTGCCATTACCATAAAAGGTCAACACCGTAAAAAATCTTCCTCTGAAGAACTACTAAACAGATTTCAACAGTTTTCGTTAGTAATGATCGCAAACACCTGGACTATCAAGTATCTATCCACGGGTTCAAATATGGCCGCGCCTCGGGATTCAAAGTTTTTATAAAGATTGTATTTTACAAAGATTTATATAGGGCTTTTCTGAAACTAGAAAGCACAGAGCTCGCATGTATTGCATGTATTGCATCAGCTTATGGGTCTCTACCAAGTGTGTTTAAATTGCGACCCTTAGGCCCCCAACACGGGATCACATGTTTACATAGATTTTATATAGAAACTATTTAAACAAAATCTTCTTCTCCGAAACCTCTTGGTCCATTTTGACCAAACTTCACGTAGATGATCATTAGATGAATGGTTTTCAAATTTATTAAAATTAGTTCAAAGCAAATTAGTTCAAAGCAACAACCAAGATGCCGCAATTACTATAAAAGTTCAAAATCTTAAAACATCTGCTTCTCAAGAGAATTCGGTATCAGAAATGATCCCACAACAGGGATCCCGTGTGTTACATATCCTACTATTCTGCAGTTACAGCCGATAGCAGAAAATTGATGCGTACTGCATATTAAAAATATATGTTCTTGCCGTGTAAATCCTTGCAATAAGGTGATTGCTTTGAGGCCACTGGGTCTCTAGTGCTATTTTCATTATCATGTTTTACTTATATTGCCTATTACTACTGTCTAGATTGTCGGGAATTTCTTTATTTACAATGTCCCGGTTTATTGTGATGACACATGATAAGTGTGCTCCAAAGAACCTAGGGCCCGGTTTTATGAAACAACTTAGGACAATATTGATCGTAAGTTAATTTCTTAAATTTAACGCGATTTCATTTCATTTTCTTACACATTTGATATTTCTGCACATAATGCACACATAATTGTCTACATTGAAAGCTTAGGTGCAAACATGTGAACAGTTTTAAAATTTGTGACTGATCGTAAGATGTTTAATAAAACGGGGCCCAGGTTTACCCCACCCCGACCCACCCTCCAGCGGCCTGTTTGTCGCTGACCGTTTCAAGGCGGTAACCATATTGTCATTCATGTTGTGTTTGTGGAATCGCATGCTGTTATTTGTCCTTGTAATTGTTGTCTATTCTGAATGCGTGTTTTGTTTTTTCTGCGTTATGTGAATGCTAAAATTCTTGTTCGACTTCGATACCTTATTTAAATATGCATTTATATAAACACGTTTAAATGTGCGGTGTTGGATAGCTGTATTCAGCAAATGCGATTTTACCTGCCCGGCAGTTTGTTTACTTATGATATTCGTAATCTTTGTATAACTAAAAAGCTACTCCATCAGGGTTACCGTTACCATAAACTTCGTAAAACTTTTGCAAGCTGTTATTATCGTAACCCTAATCTTCTTTCCAAATATAAAGTAATTTAAGAACTCATCTGCGACAAGGACTATCACAACCTGACTTCTATGGTGATGTGATTTACAAACTTCGTAAGATCCTTGGTCATGATCACTTTATACTATCTTTCTTAAACTTGTTAAAACGGTTTATCAAAAGAGGTTATGAGCCTATCATTTTGCAATGCACTGCATGCTTGGTAGTTGACCAATTTACAGTTCGCCACTATGCTTTCCTCTTTAATTGTGCGATGACCGGACAAGCTGTGGACCATATGGTGACGTCTACCTAAAGCCCAAAAGGACGGTGACGTTTGATGTTTGTCTGCAGTATTGTCTTGTCGTGCCCTCAATGGTTTATTCTCTTGTTGCTCTGGCTTCTGCCAACTTATTGAGTAGGTACCTTCTTCGGGCTTTCTAGGCTATTTTTTTATATATATATACACGAGCATATTTGTGTTCTACTAATATTGCTTAGAGAATAGTTCATGGCATGGATTTCTTTAATTGCACTGTCCCGTTTTACTGGGTTGAGTGTTAGGTTTGATGCACACTAGAACCTTGTTTAAACCCCAAGCGGCCTCGTTTGCCACTGACCGTTCCAAGGCGGTAGCCCTATTGTCAACCCTTTTGTGTTTGTGATGTCTATTTGGCATTTTATTCATCTTTAAAGTTGTTCTTTGTTTCTGACAGTCGTTCTTGAATGCTACTTTTTTTGTTCGATTTTTATATCTATATTCAAGAAAGCAGAAAACGTTTTGATTTAATAAAATCCTGTTGGATTTCACTATCATGGACACAGTCAAGTGTAGAATTTCCATTTGATAAGAATAGTGTATGATTAAGTATAAAATAGACATAATATTTGAGGGAAACAACTCGTTGTTTTATTAGTGAAAAATAACTATTTGTTCTTCGTCATTTAGATAATGAAATGTACTTTACTTTAAAAAAGACAAACATTGTCAATATAACAAATGTGCATATATATTCAGGTTAATTACATTACATACACTAAGCTGATTTATCGAACTGGTAAGTGGATATTTAATGTGCTAAACTATATATTTGTCGATACAGTTAAATGAGTACTTTGAGAAAATCAACTTTAAAGATATAACTATCTATACATACTACTGATTTATAATCTTATTAACACACTTCCGACACATCATGCGAATAAGTGTTTGTCTAGTGTGTGTTGTAAAGTTTAATGTAATATACGTGATCCTGGTGAAGGAACTAATTTAACTATGTGTTGGCAGGTCCCTGGTGTTGGCGACTTGTTAACTTGTAAAAGCTGTCGAATATCTCAAACGTGTGTCACAGTGTAACTTATTGTCTCAGGGACTCGATACTTAAAGTCAGAATACTAGTATGTTTATTGGTAACCTTTACGGAGATGACAGAGACTTTGTGTCAAGTATTTGTGTATAATATAACATCAAATTTGCATTAAATCCCCCGATGTACCAATCCGTTAATAGAAACAACTGATTAGAAACGTACGCTTCGTTAAAAAGGCACGCTGACCTTTTAACTCTTGTGTTTACATACACATTATCTGTGCTATAAATACACCATTTGGATCTGCACACTTCCTGTGTTGTGCTTAGCGTCGGCGCAGCGTGTAGAGGCTACAGCGTAATAAGTACACACATAGTTATTCGGCATAGTTTGTACAGTTTAATTTTATTCAGTTTATTTGTTAATTCTCTAAGTTGTAACGCTTCCGAGTGCTTCGTCAACTGTTCAGTTTATGTGTTAATAAGCATATTCTGCCTTTAAAAAATGTCATTGCGGTTGTAATGTTTTTTTTCTGCATTTGAATACCTGCACATGTTTTGACTAGTTCAAAATACAATTGTTTGTTATGCTATTATGTACAACACATACAATAACTGCGTTAAACACAAGAACGTGTAACGTTCCTGGTAAAATAGAAATTCCTTGTTATGGGTTGGCGAATGTTTTAGCGGAAGAGCGTGACGTCATAGCTTGTTTCTTTTTTTATGTGTGTGTGTAGAAGCGCCCCTTTTAATTGTAAGTAGAAAATGTGTTTTAATGTGCATAACATTTACAGTGTCTTCTATTGGACGTGTCATTGAGTTTAGATTGTTTGCCAATTTTATATTAAGTCTAAACTCAATGTTTCTATCGCAAAATTGAATTATAGTATAAATTTTACGGCCGTGATAACCTCCATCGTCCTACTCTGACGGTTGTTCTATTTTTACCTGCGTGTCTATTAATAGACACTCCGCTTATTTTCTACATTCAAGTTGAGCTTTCCGTTCGACATTCAACGATGCCATTGCGTTCGGACGCTGTGGTTTCTATAGGACCCTATATATCATTTTGAGTTCTCTGTTCTACATTCGGCTCCAGTTCTTCGTTCTACATTCAACTTGAGTTCTCCGTTCGACATTCAACTTGAGTTCTCCGTTCGACATTCGACTTGAGTTCTCCGTTCTACATTCTACCCCAGTTCTCCGTTCTACATTCGAATCCAGTTCTCCGTTCTACATTCCACTTGAGTTCTCCGTTCGACAGTCGAACCCAGTTCTCCGTTCTACATTCGACTTGAGTTCTCCGTTCGACATTCAACTTGAGTTCTGCGTTCTACATTGGAACCCAGTTCTCTGTTCTACATTCGAACCTAGTTCTCCATTCTACATTCGACTTGAGTTCTCCGTTCGACATTCAACTTGAGTTCTCCGTTCTACATTCGACTCTATTTCTCCGTGCTACGAAAAAAATCCAAAAAGAAAATAATCTGAAAATAGACATATTTTAAGTTTTCCTAAAAAAATGTCCCAGGGTATTGTAGTTAGTCTTAAAATATGTTTGTTTTCAACTAATAACACGAGAAAAAAAACCTTCGATTTTTGTTTTTGATTTTTTTGTTTTGTTTTTAGTTCTCAACACTGTGTCTATACAAATGTTGTGGTGTGAACAAGATGTATATATATACTATATTTAAAACAGAATAACAATCCAGTGGTGTCTAAATAAACATGTTTCTTTATTTCATCTTATCATTAATAATAATTCATTGACATCGTGAATCACTATAAGCCTTTCGAAATAGTGGATGCTATCTACTATTTTATATAATAAAGCAATACTCATATAGTTTTCACGTTTTGTCTGAAGTAAAATCAAACAAAAGAACGTTTTCCCACACTATGATAAACTATACTGAATGGAAAAAGAAACGCGACACGGGAATTTCCGCTATTAATACAGCAGCTGATAGCAGTCATGTGTGCATTTATATGTCCCTTATATTAAATTGCTTTGTGGAGTCATGGTGCGAAGTGAGAAATTCAAGATTGCGTCAAAGATGGCCGCCAAATACAGAAAATATTATATATCAGTATGTTTGATGTACAAAACATAAAATACTGCATTATTTTGTATCATATGTTAATAAACATCTTTTCACTTGTAGTTAAAAAGAGAAAAAAACACTATAATTTAAATAGGATGAATCGATTTTCATTAAAAGGATGAAGAAAAATAAAGGACATGCCTTCGCGTCCGACATGCATTCAAAGGCGCCGCCACTTTCCGACATCTCTTAAATCGGCCGACATCCCTTTATTGTTTCACCGAAACGCATTGACGAACAAAACCCCTTCTCTGACCAAACGCCTTTCACTGCATTTTTAGGCTTCCAATTTTTTAAAATGAAAATTCTGAGATTTTTTCAAATATTAAGATTTAAAGCGCGCGAAGAACATATTTAAAAGAAAATTGGAGTGCGGTCACATATTTAAAAAAATACAACAATGTGTAAATGTAAAAAAATATTTTGTGACAAAAGTAAAAGAAAAAGTTCACAGATGTAAAAAAATATGAAAGTAACATAATTATGTTACACAAAAAATAACAAAAATTAAAAACACTTTTTAAACATTCATTTTTTAGCTCTGCTGATCAGAGATCAAAGATTAGCAAAGCTTATGACGTGGTGCGGCGTCCGTCACTTCTTCCGTCTGTCAGTCCGTCAACTTTTGTTTGTGGCGACTACTGCTCTGACAATACTCCACGGATTTTCATGAAACTTCACAGGAATGTTGCTCTTGATGTCTAATGGATCCTAGCAAAAATTCCGGTCAGCCAGAAATTCAAGATGGCTGCCACGGCTAAAAATAGATTTTAAAAATGCGATTTTGTGGCGACAAGTTCTCAAGAACCGTAAGTGATAGTGACTTGGAACCTTTACCAAAACGACCGGCGTGACATGTAGTTGGTCCTAACCAAAATTCATTTCAATTCGATGTCAAACATGGCCAACAACGGCCATCTTTGTTTTCATAGAGTTATATAGGAAAACACTTTAAAATCTTCTTCTTTGAAACCACAAGGCACAGATCTCTCATGTATTACATGTAGCATCAGCTTATAGTCCTCTACTAAGTTTATTCAAATGGTGACCCTGGGGTCAACTTTGGCCCGCCCTAGGGGTCACAGTTTTAAGACTTATATAGGAAAATAAATCTTCTTCTCTGAAACTACAAGAGCCAGAGGTTTAATAGTTTGCGTTTACTACAAGCTTATGGTCCTTTACCAATTTTGTACAAATAGTGACCCTGGGATCACATTTTGCACCTCCCCATTGGTCATATGTTTTACATAGACTTGTATAGGGAAACACTTAAAATTCGTCTTGTCAGAAACTGCAAGAGCCAGTTGTTTACTATTTTGCATTTGCCATAAGTTTATGATCCTCTACCAAGTTTGTTCAAATGGTGACCCTGGAGTCACATTGGCCCTGTCCCAGGGGTCACATGATTTATATAGACTTCTATAGGGAAATACTTAAAAAACGTTTTCTTTGAATCTACAAGAGCCAGAGGTTTGATATTTTGCATCTACCAATCCTGTTCAAATGGGGATCCTGGGGTCACATTTGGCCCCGCCTCTGAGGTATCATGTTTTACATAGACTTACATAGGGAAAATTGTACCAAAAAATGTTCTTCTCCGAATCATCTTGGTCAAATTTGACCACACTTCACATGGATGATCCTTAGAAGAATGTCTTTCAAATTTGTTAAAACTAGGTAAACACGACATCCAAGATGGCCATAGCAAAATCTTTAAATTACTTCTTGTACACTGGGAAGCTATGGCCTTGAGTTTAAATCCCAGTGGAGATTTTTTTTTATTAATATTCATTTTTAGGCGTATGTTCTACCTGCGCCTATTGCTATAGTCGTTATTTTCAAAATAGCGACACACCATTAAAGTTAGTTTAAACTTATTTATTTTTTCATCGATTGTAACGAAAGCTCTCTGAACTTATTTTAATCACGCTCGATGTCTTCCTGGGTAGAACCAGTACTAAGCAAATGTAGATAACGTGTCTTGCTCAGGAACACAACACATAAGGTTAAACCCACGACTTTTGGATCATGGGTCCAACGCTCTACCACTAGACCACAGCGCTCCACATTATAGTTGAGCCCCAACTAGCAACACGTTTGAGATACTGTTCTGCAGTACTCGTCTACATCATCTGCGATGCTTGTGTGCTTTCAATACAAACGTTTGTAGTCGAAGATGATCAGGACTAGTGGTTTACCACCACCAATTGCATGTAAACCTCCGAGGTGTAGTCGAATGTAGTTCCTTTAATAAAAAGTAATCCCTCCTTGGGCATTATAAGTAGTGGAAAACTGCCCATTTCTATTCGATTGTGTGGTTATATGTATAAGAAGCGTATTAATAGGTTTTACTGGATCACTGATGAACATTTTCGAAATTTCGACTCTATGCTTACACTTTGTGAGCAATGAAAACAGTCGTTCAATAAAAATAGGTGTACCCTTGACCTGTTTAGTAAACAAACAAGAACTTTCTTACATGTCTTGTGACCCCACGTTTTCTGGTGATTTTTCAAGTGGAAAAATAATTTTCTATATGAACATTACACTGCTGCATTATCCATACTTGAGTTGAATTTGCAGCAAATCATTAATATGTGACACTTTAACATTGGTGTCTATGGGGAAAATAATTAGTGCTTTCATACCTAGTGCAGTACAGTCTCCATTATTTCTATGCTGGTTTCCCGCAATATATTATCGGCATAAAGCGGCGTATCGTACAAGACAGAGCTAACACACGACATTAGGTTGAAAAAGAAGAACTTTTATTAGCCTCTTCATATGTCTATTTGGGTCGAGGCCATCCCAAATAAACCTTACACAGAACATACATATTACGCAATAAGTTGAACACAATGTTAAACAATTTATAACAAACATTTATAATAAATCAATGGCGTTATGACAGTATTAACATAAATGTTATTTAGAATCATGTTTACAAAATACAATGTTATATTAATCTAACAATGTCACACATGAAATGCGCTATTATTTAGTAACATGTGTATTTGGAATGTGCAAAAAAAAGTATATCAATACTGTTGTTTACAGCTTCTCTCTGTAATATGACATACATGATAAATTTTAACTATAAGTTGCAAGGAGCGTGTTAAATTAAAAACACAAACCTATTTGTTATTGGGAGTTTCACAGATAATACTCTTTTTTTTTTCCAAATCCTTTAAATACATATGTGACTAGGTTTCGTAATTGTTGCTTATTTTCTGACTGAAATAATTATATAGTTATATAGTTTTTAACTTGTTGCTTTTTTTCGAAAAGTACTTTTTAAACAATGTATATTTCAGATCTTTGTATAATGTACATTCAAATAAAAAATGAAATTCATTTCCAAGAGAACTACAGAATTGGCATTTTATGTTTTCTCTTGGTATTTTTATTGTTTTTTCCAACGACCCGTTTCAATCTCTAGCCTATGAGATGAGACTCTTAATTAGGTTAATGCCGTTCGACACTTTTTAATACTGATGATATCCAAATATGGTTGAAACTTGAAAATTGAAATCGAGTTGTAAAATGTCGCTCTAGTTGATTGATTTAAGCGGCTATCCCAGTTTTGTATAAACGTATCCCGCAAACGTTGTTTTAGTATTAACAAAAACTATTTGATATCTTCTACCACTTTTGATACCCATACATTATAAAAAGCTAAATTAGCCAATATATTTTTAACCAAAGATGCCCAGTTTGTTTTATTTGGCAGTGTTTCAATATCATTAAGCGTCCATAGAGTAGGCATTAACAATGGATTTTCGTACATTGCTGTTTACTATTTTTAACCAATATTTGATTACTGTGGAATCATTTAATTTCGTGGGCATTAAATTTCGCGGTTCTTTGTAAAAGGGCAATTTCGAGGGGACGTAAATTTGCGCATTTCTGATTTTTGTAAAAGTAGAAAAAGCTGTCTGGCGATTACGTCACTCATTTCCTGTCGCATGTCAAATTGCCCAATTAACCATGGGTCATTAAATATTAAACACATCCAATTAACGGATATTATATATAATCACTGAGTATTGTAATTTATTCGTCCTGATTCACCATATATAAAATCATTCTGTGTAGACGTTTTCACTCGTAACAATGATTTGCAAAATTGTAAATAAACTCTTTAGATTTGATTTGCCTGGCTAAATCCCCATACTTCGCTACCGTAATTAAGAATAGGTTATACCAATTTATCAAATAATTCTAAAGTATGCCTTGGTCTAATATTAACTAATTTATAAAGGTATCTGTTTAGTTTAAAAATAGCTTTTTGAGCCTGTCCAGAAAGGGTTTTCTGTGCCTCACAAAATGAGCCACCTGTAGTAAATACTAATTCTAGATATGAACATTTATTAGCATTATCTATTATATTATTATTCAAAGTAAACTAAACATTTCTTGGCAATATAACCCCTTTCCTAAACACCATAACCTTTGTTTTTTTCGGTATTTACTTTTAACTTCCACCTGTTGCAGTAATTACTAAGCGTATTTAATCCTAATTGAAGGTTTTCCGGTGTTGTAGAAAACATAACAATGTCATCCGCGTACAGAAGTAACATTAATTTAAGCATCCCAATATCCATTCCTTTGTTTCCTATTAAAAATAGTTCATCATCTAAGTCGGTTAGATACATAGAAAATATAAAAGGGGACAAAAATTCCCCTTGACGAACCCCTAAATTACATTCGAATCTTTCGATCAATTCATTTTCGAATTTGACCTTTGACCTTACATTTTGATATATTGATCTAACCACTGAATTAACCACTGATGTTGGCTCTTGTGTAGGCGTATATTTAGACACTATATAGACCTGCAGGCAAGGCCTATGTCAATTTTAAAATTCAAAATTACATATTAAGTCCACACTCTATGTACCTATTGCATATAATATAACCACATTAATTTGACATACCCATTTAACAGTCCGCGGTGGTCTAGGGGTTAGCTTAGCTGCCCTAAGCGCGTTTTGATTTCAATGCATGATATCAAGAGTTCGATTCCCGGTGCCAGCGAAAAAATATCACTTGCCTATTGTTTTATTTAATAAATCAATAAAATTAAAGTGGATCGGTAAGAATTTTTTTTGAATCAGTTATTTCCAGTAATAGGAAAAGTGTTCCTTAGTGGTTTTGTTCGTATTCAAAGAACTTTCATATAAATGAACAAATATATAATGAACAAAACTTTTTATTGCGGGGATGATTTCAGTAATACCGAACAAGTGTATCATAATGTTCACTACTATAATTATTTCCTGCATTCTGCTTTTTCTCTGTACTGTTTGGTTAATTCTTTTAAATGCAAAATGTTCTATGACGGCTTGATGCTGTGCATCATTTTCTTTTGTAATGAATTACAAAAGTAAAGCCGAGTACCAAACAATAAAAAATAGATTTCTTTAATGTATTCCCCATTTCACTATAAGGCAGATAAACTGAAACAATACTTTGTCTTTAACTCGAGCGATTTCGTTCAATATTCGGTTTAATATGATTAATTGATTTATTAGCAACTGATAGATGATTCTTTACACTTCGAAATTATGCGGAATGATAAATAATTATTATTATAATGATAGCCACTGTCAAATCTAGCCAGAAAATCCAAGATGGCGAGATCCTTGATAAAACCTGTATACCTCAATGCATTATCTTCGATATGGAGAAATGACTGTTTGCCATCAGTGTCAATAACTCATAATAGTAGTTAATATGTGTTTTATATTATTTTGTAACAGTAACACGCACTCATTGTGTAAGTATCACGTGATCATTTCATTTGAATGATGATGTACATTGTAAGGGGTCAATACAGTATATGTTGTGTTCTGTTCTGTTCATTATGTCCAAAATGACGGACCTAAAACGTGTTAATCAGGTTGTTATGCTATTTTGATGGATGAGGTTACTAGAAATCGCATTTCACGGCATTTCAGATCAAATTCATTGATTTTGAGAACTGGAGCCGAATGTAGAACGGAGAACTCAAGTCGAATGTAGAACGGAGCACTCAAGTCGAATGTCGAACGGAGAACTGGAGAACTGGAGTCGAATGTAGAACGAAGAACTGGAGTCGAATGTAGAACGGAGAACTCAAGTGGAAAGTAGAACGGAGAACTGGAGTCGAATGTAGAACGGAGAACTCAAGTTGAATGTAGAACGAAGAACAGGAGTCGAATGTAGAACGGAGAACTCAAGTCGAATGTAGAACGGAGAACTCAAGTCGAATGTAGAACGAAGAACTCAAGTCGAATGTCGAACGGGGAACTGGGTTCGAATGTAGAACGGAGAACTGGAGTCGAATGTAGAACGGAGAACTGGAGTTGAATGCCGAACGGAGACATGGGTTCAAATGAAGAACGGAGAACTGGAGTCGAATGTAGAACTGAGAACTGGAGTCGAATGTAGAACGGAGAACTCAAGTCGAATGCAGAACGGGGAACTCAAGTCGAATGTCGAACGGAGAACTGGGTTCGAATGTAGAACGGATAACTGGAGTCGAATGTAGAACGGAGAACTCAAGTTGAATGTAAAACGGAGAACTGGAGTCGAATGTAGAACTGAGAACTCAAGTTGAATACTGGAGTCGAATTTAGAACGGAGAACTCAAGTTGAATACTGGAGTCGAATGTAGAACGGAGAACTGGAGTTGAATATCGAACGGAGAACTGGGTTCGAAGAATTGGGTTCGAATGTAGAACGGAGAACTGGAGTCGAATGTGTCTACAGAATTATAATTTGCTTTGCTTAACCTAGTTTAAAATATACTGAAGGGAAAAAGAAACGCGACACTGGAATTTCCGCTATATATGCTGCACATTTAATTCCACATAATATTCCAAAGAAATCCCAAGATGTTTTGTAAGAAAAAATGTGCAGTTAGAAAGGACAAAACTGTGATGTTATAGACGTTTTAATCACAGTACACTTTTTAACAAGAAATTCATAAATGTTGAAATTCCTCCTTGAAAAAATGAGCCATTTCAGTACTGTATTTAACGTAAAGAGTTTGCAAAATGCTGCATTCTAAGTTTGCTCACATGCTTGAGCCAAATATTGAAACTTTGAAGGAATACTATTTACTGTGTTATGTGTTGTTTTATTCTCTTTTTTCCGAAAGGAAAGGTCTTACGCAGCCATGCACCATTCAATTAACAGCAGCATTATTTACATAGAATATATAGCGGAAATTCTCGTGTCGCGTTTCTTTTTCCATTCAGTATAGTGTGGGGCATTGGTTTGTTTAATATTACTTCAGATAAAACGTGAAAACTTTATGGGTATTGCTTTATTATATGTAATATGTATATTGCAACAACTATTTCAAAAGGCATTTAGTGATTCACGATGTCAGTGAATTATTATTAATGTTAAGATGTAATAAAGAAATATGTTTATTAAGATACAACTGGATTGTTATTCTGTTTTAAATATAGTATATATAGACATCTTGTTCATAGCTATATTTAGGTAGGGCCGTGATGTAATGGTTAACATTGCGGCTTAGTTACCCAGGAATCGCGCGTTCAATCCCAGCCAGGACTGAATTTGGGTTAATTATCGAAATATTTCAAAAAGTATTTCCTACCTTTCTCAGTCCTTCGGATGAGACTTTAAACCTATGTCTGGTCGCTAAAATGCTTAGTGCAATACAGCGAGGATAACGCTTATACACACAGCTATATTTAAAGTCGGATTTCATCCAAACTCTCATAGTATCAAAATTATATATAAAATTTAAAAAATCATAATTTTTTTATTCGTGTTATTTGTTGAAAAAAATCATATTTTAAGTTTTCCTGAATAGACTAACTACATTTTACTCTGGGACATTTTTAATCTGGGGCATTTTGTTGAATTTTACGTAGCAAGGGGAAATAAACTAGGTTCGAATGAAGAACGGATAACTGGAATCGAATGTAGAACGGAGAACTCAAGTTGAATGTAGAACGGAGAACTGGGTTCGAATGTAGAACGGGGAACTCAGGTTGAATGTAGAACGGAGAACTCAGGTTGAATGTAAAACGGAGAACTGGGTTCGAATGTAGAACGCAGAATTAAGTTTGAATGTAGAACGGAGAACGTAGAACGCAGAGCCAACTTCACACACTTTTTCGCTTTAGGATATTGCACACTATGTACATTCTGTTTGTCCTTGGCTGAATGCATTGCATAATTATGTGTGTCATGTTTATAACCCCTACATAACACAGCAAAGCTTGGGTCGCTGAATTGCTAAATCATTCATATTAAATTTAAAGGGGGATACTATTGCAAACAGTTGTTAAATAGTGTACTTCTGTCAGAAAATAATTGTTTTAAGGCATCGACCATTTTATCTTCTGTGAGGGGCTGGGGGCTGGGGGCAGGTTTCATCCTGAAAAAATAACCGGTCCTTGAATTCCTAAAACAAAATCTTGACACTGTCTAGCTGAAAAATATAATCTGGCTCAGCCCTCTGACTATAGTCGCATAACCAAAAAAATGGGAAAGAAACCTGGCTCGAGCCTTCTAAGAAAATATAAAATACGTCTCTAAAATTGGCCGAAAAAAATTCGGCGAGGAAAATCCCAGCCCTCACACCCCGCCGAGAAATTAAATGGTGGACTCCTAAGAGCCTTAATAAATACATCTTATACATGCCTATTAATGAATTATACTGGGAATGTTTACGAGTCTGAATCACTGAAAAACACAAAAGTTCAGCGAGATCTTTAACTGGCACACGGTATTACTTTCCCTGCACACCGGATTGACGGCTTTACTTCCTCTCCAATGGATGGCATAGTTTCACATACTTTGCTCGAGTAAGGCTTGTCGTGGCCTCACCGGGAATTGAGCCCGTAACATTTGGGACGAAAGGCATGCGTGCTAACCACTCGGCCACTGCAACTCCTTCTTAAGTACTACGGCACTGGATAACAAACACAAAATATGTGTGCAATGCAAGTGCAATACTATCTTTAATTGCATTATGAATGTGAAGAATGACTCTAAATCTAATTGTATGTTTATGTTAAAAGGACTAGAGGCAATTTCAGAATAATTGTATATAATTGTATGTACAATAAAACGATATATATGTCGGCAAATATTTGTGTTGGTATGTATGTGTGCGTGTGTGCGTGCGTGCGTGCGTGCTGAGGTTGTTATCAAATAAACAATATACCAGCATTAAAGGCACTGTCACGCAAAATAACGGCAAAATTACACTAAACAATCGTTTATCCATTTAACTATATCCAGGTGTTTAGTCATACATTATTTCATATGTGCCGATTAAAACTATAGGTTTATTCACGGATACTTAAATGTAAAATGAATTATGAGTTGGTAACTTTTAATTCGAATTTCCAGTTTTGGGTTTTGCATTGGCTTATAAAAGCCGTTTATATTGTGTCTATAGAGATCGGATTTTCAAAATATGTAAGTTATATAAAAGTATGTAAATTCTTTTGTGGGCACTCAGCCCCTGCATTTTGTATCCAAATATACTCAAAACTTACACAGTAGTTGAATCTCTACAAAACAAAAAACCTTGTTCAAATCCGATTAGAGAGAGTGTGTGTGTGTGTGTGTGTGTGTGTGTGTTTGTGTGTGGTGTAAAATTGGTTCAGTAAATACATTTTTCTGATTTTATTTTAGCTCTATGAGTGGTGAGGGAATTGGCGTTGGCGTCCGTTAGCGGCAGTTTCCGCTCAGCAAATTCTTATCAAATTTCCCACGGATTCTCCTGAGTGGGCTGGGACCTTACACAATATTTTTTTGTCGATCCGACATTCAAAATGGTCTCCGTTGCTAGATATACCCAAAACCTTAAAAAAAATAAAATCTCCAGAACGCCAAGACAGATTTTGAAAACATTTTTTCAAGAATGTTGATTGCTAACTACTCAACTATCTATCAAGCTTATCGTTATTGTTTTCATGAAAATGGCTCTGCCCCGGGGATCTAAAGTTTGTATATGGAAATTGTGCACGCTTTACATAGACACATTGGGAACAACTTAAAAAATCTTCTTCTCCAAAATCACAAGGCATATAGTTCTCATATATTGCATGATAAATCAGCTTGATATGGTCCTCTACCAAGATTGTTTAAATGGTGACCCTGGGGTCAAATCTGGTCCTGCCCCGGGATCACAGTTTTACATAGAGTTATATAAGAAAATATTTAAAACAATCTTCTTTTTTGAAACTACAGAGCCGGAGGTTTAATATTTTGAATTTTCCATATCAGTTCGGGGTCCTCTGCCAAGTGTGTTCAATTCGAGACCAAAGGGTCAACTTTGGCCCCACCCCAGGGGTCACATGGGATAAAGCTTAGACTATTTCTTTCCAGAAACCACAGTTTCATACTAATTGAGCATGCACAGCAGATACAAGCATCCAACCGGCATCGGCCCCGGGGGTCTTCACACCCTTGGGGACATAGCCACATAACAATAATCTTAACATGGAAACCGTTTAGATCCACCCTATAACAATACATACACTTAATGGACATGAGCAGAAGGATAGAACCACCAAATCAGCAGCGGCTATGGGGTTCATCTCCACCTATAGGGTACATATTCCCTGGGCCGTAACTTGGAAACTGTTGAGTTCCCTACCTTATACCATATATAAACGTATTGAGCATAAACAGATGTATACGACCTTCAAACCATCGTCGGCCCGGGGTCTGTCCTGACCCATGAGGAAATAAACCCTGTGTCTGTTAGAAACCGTTGAAATCTCCATCCTATAAGCGAACATACACTTAATGGACACGAACAGATGGATAGAACCATCCAACCAGCATTTGTTCTGTGGACCATCCCCACCGTTTGGGACACACAGTCACTGGATCATAACTTGGAAACCGTTGAGATCACCATCCTATAACCATGAATACATTTACTGGACATAAACAGATGGATACAACCTAAAGATCATCAGGTGTACGATTCAGAACAATTTGACTCTCTTGTTTAGGGCCTTGATGCTTTGTTTTTACTTGAATTCCACCAAATGTGTACAGGAATTAGAGCGAAACAGGCCCTCTTGGGACTTTCTATTTTTAAAGTTGAATCTAAGGACCCCAATGGAAATAAAAGAATTCGTTTACTTTTTTGTGTGTTATCCTTAGTGTTTGATTAGCATGCCATGGACTTATACATATTATGAAAAATAATTATATAAAGGAAAGCGGACACAATTCACAATCAACTTTTTAAATGACACTAATTGATTATAACTATGCATAAACATGCAGTGCCTCACTTTTTAAGGCCAAGCATTATTATAGTTTGCTAGTTGTCTGAGGGCCTAAAGAAACATTAAGAGCATAGTGGGGGCAGGGGCGGTCTGGAATGTATCTAGTCAATTCACTATCAGGGTATAGATCCAGGTTTTAGCAAGGATGTCCGCAATTCGAGGTGAGTATTCTTTCGAGGATTTATATAGGCGCGCGCTCTGCCACCCTTCCTCTCCCCACTGGAACCGAAGTTTAAGATTGACCTAGACGTGAGAATCATGGTTCTTAAGATAATTACGTGCTACTACCATAGAGACTTGATTCCTTTGCTTTCCTTTACTCAAACCCAGACACAGAAGGGAGACAATGCCAAGTTTGTTGTACTTCTGAATTTTGAATTCCGTTCGAAGTTTGAAGTCTGATAGATTGCACGCGGTGAGCTATAATTCCGTAATAAGGCCAAACAAAATAATTGTTTAAGGTAACATGCCAGAAAAAAGTAGGTAGGGTAGGTACGGTTTTATATAGCATTTTAAACCCAAAACTGCCTTGATTTTTATATTTTTCTGGTAAATTGGAAAAAAATGCTAGGTTTCACCAGAAAAAAAAGATAGGGTCGGATTACCCTAAACACAAATAACTTTTTGCAAGGTCTAAGTTGAACGCTCATATAAAATTAATTAGAATTGAACAAAGCAAGTTTTGTTCACCCACACCCACACCCACCCATCCACATACCCAACATGGATGAATAGTTTTTCATTACACTCTTCTAAACATATTAATCAATTTAATATTTAATAAAATTGTCTCACTGACAAACCTGAGATTATATTGAGAGAGAGAGAGAGAGAGAGAGAGAGAGGGGGAGAGGGGAGAGAGAGATGTCGATAAATCGAAGAAGATGCCTAATGACCATTACAATTGATGCGATGGTCGATGGTAAGATGTGATGGTAAGATGTGATGGTAAGATGCGATGGTCGATGGTAAGATGCGATGGTCGATGGTAAGATGCGATGGTAAGATGGCCCTAACAGGACACCGTATTTATCTCATTTTTGCGTGCAGTCACACAGAGGTAAAAGTAATATCTACGTCATGCAAATTATACTTTTTTTTACATATAACTTAGTAGCGGTTTTAAATATATGCTTCTCTCCAGTTCTCTTAAGTTCCAGTTTAACACATTTGCCAATAACTTAAATATAAGGTTTATAACAATGAAACTATCTACACATCTTCAACGTGATCCAATGAGAGACCCATAATTCTTTGAACCATATGATTTGAATGCTTTCACTTTGAAAAAAGTTTAACCTGGAAATATATATACCATGCCTTTTAATATAAGTGATTATGGATAATACCTGGCAAAGTATTAGGTCTACAACAATGATATGCCCCGCTAGGCGGCGCTCTTGCTATTTAATTTTGACATTTGTGATAAGCTGTGCATCTTACAGTGCTATCACGTTGAAGTCATATATTTAGGCAATGGCATCAATGATTTCGAAAACAATTATTATAGAATTTGCCTTCTCAGATTGGTACCGACCAACCTCATGGCTCATGGACTTAAACATGTAAGCTTAGAAATAGGATTTAAAAAAAGAATCTGCCATACATGGAAGAAACGATTTTAAAAAAAAATCCTACCTACCAACCCATCTGAAAAAATGTAAGGTCGGGTTTGGGCAAACTAAGATGTGTTTAAGATTGGCGTAAACTGATAACCTATTGGACTTTAAGTTGAAGGAAGTGGGCAGTACATTGATAACCACAAACATGGACGATACGTGCTAATTAACAATCGATTAATTAATGTTCCAATCGTTTCAGATCAATATGTATAACGTAAACAAGTAGATAAATTCTTATCAATTCATCACATTATTATTTAGTAACGATAATTACGGATGGCAGATAACTTCGTATCAGCGAATGTTATCACAGCATACATTAGGTCCTTGACTTTTAACTGTAAAAGATCCGTGAAGCTTATTACGTTTCAGTTTAAAACAACATTAATATTATTATTCCGGAGCAAGAATAAGGCCACTGCTTATTCAGGCAGATGGGTATTCAAAAAAAAAAGTATGATAATGGACCTTTGGAAACGGCCGAGCACGACACATACGAAATATTGCAGTCTCGGTTTGATTGAGACTGTTCATGAGTGGTAGTGAAATATGCTAACTACCGCTCACGCCCTCTAGCCCCGGGTTGAGCAGAACTCAATATTCATAAAATCAACAGCAATTTTAACCATGCCGAAGATGGCAAATTCATTTTGTCATGTTTTGTCATATTCATTAAAGGTCTTCATCATCACCCCTCTATTGTTTTAGGTGCTGCTTGAGTGATGTCAGAAAACAATGGTCGGCGCTCCAGCAAAACATGGAGTTTTTACAACATAATTTGAATCAACTCTGCAGTTCTGCAGATGAGAAAGTTCCAGGCCCATTCTGCATTTTTTTTTAATTTTATAGCGGAAATTCCCTAGTTGCGTTTCTTTTTCACTTTAGTATATTTAGTTTTATATATTCTATCAATTGTTGTTTTTAAAGCTTTTATTTTGTTTGGTTGCGTCCTTTGAACGTTACACCGTGATAAACTTTTTCATCTCTGCATCTACTTCTATAAACTGATTATCTAGTCTCTCATAATGCGCCCCATGTGGTTCCCGGGAAAATAATTGGGCCACTGCAGATCTCATTAGAGGGGTAGGCAGAGGGATAGACCCCCTCCCCCACAACCCCACCCAAAAATATCTTGTTTATTTTATCATTTGTTGTTCATGCTGATTAAAGGTCTTCATCATGACCCCTGCATTTTTTCAGGTGCCATCTCGCTCAAATCACTAGAGCAGCGGCAGAAAAACAATAAACGTGGCTCCAGCGTAAATGGAGCGGCTACAATAGAATTTGCAGCAACTCTGCCAATTCCCCATATTTTATCTCGATGTGAATGGAGGATGAGCCTGACATGTTCATTCCTGTTAGGCGCCATATAACCTTTCATGTGTTGGTGTGCCTTAAAACCCAATTCAAAAACTTTCATAATGCGTTCAACAGTACTTGTGATCTTTCTGAAATCTGTCAAGATTTGATATTCGATTATTCTGCTATCACTTACATCTTCTCACGTATACATATATAATCACACGAATACATATCTAATCGGCCAAAGCGGTGATCAATCGTTCGATTATATATTAAATGAGTGTTTGTCAGTAGCAGTCAGAAGCAGATAAGAAATTATCCTGTTTATCTTCTCATGACGAGTTTCCGGATTGGTTCAAACTCATAGGGAAGAACCGGATTGTTGTTTTTCATATACATTTTCAAGGGTACAGTTATCTTTCACATTCTCTCAAAGTCGAATCAGGCAGATACACACAAAATAGGGTTAAAAAAGAAGCTTGAAAAAATAATTTACGACGCAGTGTGAAAAAAAGTAACGACATGGTCGACGCGTTATGTGACTCAGGTCATACACTGCGCAAAAGTAATACATTGCACCATGCCAGTGAGTTAGTGTCGATTCTAACGGATGGCGGGGGGTATACATTTTTACAAATCTGTATATACTCGTATTGCCTATAACAATAATGCAAATCAAGGGAGCGACCATAGAGAGAGTACATAGGGTTAATCATTACCAAATGTTCGATATCAGTTTCTGAGCGCGTCCTTGGCCGGGATAGTGAAGACGCCGCAGCGTCTATAACCCGCTCGTCTCTCACGGCTGCGGGTTCAAATCCCACTGGAAGCTCGACTTGTCAAGTAATGGCGGGAGGTATTCAGTAATGGGGTGGTCTGCCTCTACCCTTCCCAAAATAAATCAATAAATAACCGACCGTCGTATATGGCCTAAGCTGTGATAAAAATGACGTATCAAACCATTCAAATGAAATTGATATCAGTTTGATATATACTCCTCAAAATTATTTAAGGACCGCCAGAATATTTTTCCATATGCTTATTAGTTTAAATTAGTGTACCATTTTCAAACGTTTACACATAATGTTTAAAGCAATGTTGCATTAAACTGGACAGTGTCTGGTCTCCTGCATTAGATATAAGAACAAAATGTTAAGATACATTGTTCTGTTAATTAAAAAGAGTCCGAGATTTTTGATAATTTCTAAAAATCATTAATTTGCCCCAAAACAACAATACTAAACGTTTTAGACTTCTGTCAATTTATTCATAACTTTTAATCACTACCAATATAACTATGGAAGACGTGAATTTTAATTCCCCGCGGAATTGACTAACCTTTGACAGCTTAAAGGCACACTTCGAACAGTTTCGAAAATCGCTGATTTTTTATCCCATCCAAGATGAAGTAAATGTTCAAGACCTTGTTGCATATTTGGGCTGCACGCTTATCGGTAGAGTAATTTTAAAGAAATGGTGACCGATGTGTGTCAAGGAATCAGTAGGTATGAAAGCAATTCAATAATACAATATTTGGGTGAAAAAAATTTTTTTTATTGAAATGTCAAAATCTCAATTTTCATTTATTTATTTGTTGGTGTAAAATGTTCCTAAAGAATACAGAAACACGAAACAGTTTCCATTTTTGGTATGCACTGTGTATATAAACTTGTGCGGTGATGCAAACTTTAATCGTATTAAAATAAAGAAGGGATGTTCATGAGTATAAAGCTGTTCCTGGTTCCCGGTTCCCGTTCTCAGTTCCCGGTTCCTTATTCGAATTGAATCTGGAACCAGGAACTGGAAACTAGGAACTGGTTCCTGGTTCCCGGTTCCTCGTTCCGGATTCGAACTCAATTAGAACTTGAATACTATCACTTTGATTTTCATATTGCACATATCCCAGTTTTTCATAGAAATCGACATGCGATGTTATAAAATCGCCAAAATAAAAAAGTAGGAAGAGTTATGACCCCTAAATATCTACTAATATGAAACTTTACGATTTCCACATAATTCCAGCAGGCTTGAACACACACAGAAGCCAGGTCCATGTTCGAGCTGAATCGGGAACCGGGAACTGGTTGGGAAATGGTTGCCGGTTCCCGATTCGAACCCAATAACTAACTGAACGATTCCACTAAATATATCTACTAAAATGAAACTGTACGATTCTGCATAATTCCAGAAGCGCATGCCATGTTATAAAATCGCCAAAATGAAAAGATTCCACTTTGATTTTGTAATGCAAATATCACAATTTCATGGAAAATTAATTGCATGGTGTTTAACGGCTCATCAACACAGTATAGGTTATTTAGAGCCGCCCTAGAGAGAGGGGAAGGATACATAGGAATCCGGAAACCGTGCCCTACTTTTATTATCGAATATATTCTTATGGTTCTTTAACGTGCTCGGAGGATAGACCGATACACGGGACCGCCCGGTTTACTTCCCCATCCGACGGACGAGGCTAAGGGAAAGTGTCTTGCCAAAGAACACACCGACGAAACTCAGTGGCACCAGGGAGGATTGAACCCGGGGCCTCCGGTTACAAATCCGCCGCGCATGGAAAATGAGATGCAATGTTATAAAATCGCCAACATGAAAAAAGTAAGACTTTTTTTTCAGAGTTATGACTCCTAAATATATATTATTAATATTATTACGAAACATTACGATTTCCACATAATTTCAACAGACTTGAACACACACAGAAGCCAGTTCCCTATTCGAGCCGAATCGGGAACCGGTCTAGTTCGCGAATCGAATCGAGAATCGAGAACTGGGAACTGGTTCCTAGTTCCCGGTTTCCGATTCGAATCCAATAAGGAACTGAACGATTCCACTTTGATTTTGCAATGCAAATATCAGAGTTCCATGGAAGTTATAAATCGGCAAAATGAAAAAAGTAGTGTTTTTTTTCAGAGTAACAACTCCTAAATATCTATTAATATGGAACTTTACGATTTCATTATAATTTCAGCAGGCTTGAACACACACAGAAGCCAGTTCCCTATTCGAGCTGAATCGGGAACCGGGAACCGGTGGCCAGTTTCAAATCGGAACTGATTGTTCCCGGTTCCCGATTCAAATGCAATCGCAAACTGGGAACCGGTTCCTAGTTCCCGGGTCCCGATTCGAACCCAATAACGAACAGAACGATTCCACTTTGCAAATATGACAGTTTCATTGATCGCCAAAATGAGCAATTAAACGATTCCACTTTGATTTTGTCATGCAAATATCACAGTTTCATGGAAAACCGCATGCTATGTTATACAATCGCCAGAATGGAAAAATGTAGGATTTTTATTTTCAGAGTTATGAACCCTAAATATCTACTAATATGAAACTTTACGATTTCCACATAATTTCAGCATGCTTGAACACACACAGAAGCCAGTTCCCTATCCCGGTTCCCGATTCAATCGAACTGAATCGATTCCATCGAATCGAATCGGGAACTGAACGATTCCACTTTGATTTTGCAATGCAAATATCACAGTTTCATGAAAAATGACATGCAATGTTATAAAATCGCCAAAATGAAAAAAGTAGGATTTTTCTCATTAGTTATGACTCTCAAATATATCTACTAATATGAAACTTTATGATTCTACATAATTCCAGCAAGCTTGAACACACAAAGAAGTCAGTTCCCTATTCGAGCTGGTTCTCGGTTTCCGATTCGAATACAATAATGAACTGAACGATTGCAATGAAAATATCGCAGTTTCATGGAAAATCGCATGCAATGTTATAAAATATATATAAAAGTAGTATTTTTTTCATAGTTATAACTCCTAAATAAATATTAATATGAAACTTTACGTTTTCCACATAATGTCAGCCGGCTTGAACACACACAGAAGCCAGTTCCCTGTTCGAGCCGAATCGGGAAGCGGGAACTGGTTCCTGGTTCCCAGTTCCCGATTTGATCCTAGTAACAAACTGAACGATTCAAATTAGCAAATATGACCGTTTTATGGAAAATGGCACGCAATGTTATAAAATCGCCAAAATGAAAAGGTAGTTTGTTTTTTCATAGTTGTAACTCCTAAACATCTATTAATATGAAACTTTACGATTTCCACATAATTTCAGCAGGCTTGAACACACACAGAAGCCAGGTCCCTATTCTAGCCGAATCGGGAACCAGGAACAACAAAATCGGCCGATACGTGCTCTATATACACGTATGTCCATCATTATTGAAAGCAAAGTGCGGCTTCATTGGCAAAATACGGTCTACTAGGTAAGGAGTCTTGAATAAAATGAACGAAGCAAGGGTGCTATTCATTCTTGCTGTTAAAAATAAATGTAAGAATCGCTATTATTGTGGCGGTGAGCAAACTCCCCGCTTTTTGCTCCCCGCTGCAATTTCAACACTGAGTCGTATTTCAAAAATTGAAGGCTGGCCAGAAATAGCACATAAGTGGAAGCCGAACAGTATTCAAATTATATGCCTCCACGTAGATAAATAGTGCCACCGGGTTTGCATGAGCTGAATGTAATGAGAAGAACTGACTTAAACTAAGACGAGCTATGTATGTAATAGGAAAACAATAATATTGCAAATGACAATATATGATAATGCTTTGAAAAAAGAGAGCAAAATATAACAAATTATATTTAGACCCATTTGTGTGAACTATTTTTTATGGCGAATTACTGATCTGTATAAAATAGTAGCGAGGATTCTGACGTCATTGCTGCTGAAGAGATTGAAAAACAACAACACAGAAAATCAAGCGGAAAATCTACAATTATTGAAGGGTATGTAGTGTTACTTTAAGTTAGTTTCGGTAAAAATGGCAACCGTATGACTTTCTTTTGAACGCTTGTTAGATTCGCTATACATTTCTATTGCTGGACGAGCTGAACGTTAATTACGCATATTCATAATTTTGATAGAGCATCATCAAAAAAACTGACCAATCAGTGACCAGAAATAAGACATAACCAATACATTCTGGTAGGTGATGAACTCGGTCTTTATCCTTGATGTTCAACCAAGTTTACTGTTAAAATTAAGGTATCTACAGTGCGATTCTTTTAAACCATGCATATTTCATGCACATTCATGCAAATTGATTCAATGTATGTATCTTTTAAAATCAAAATCTTGAAAATTATCATCTTTTTACTCTGCCAAAGATTTTGATTTTACTATAGAACCTAATGATAAAAACCGAGTAACACAAATGTTATCACCTACTGAAAATAAAAAAAATCTCAACATCTTTGCAATGCAAAATTATGAATTGCAAATTTAAATTTGTGTAACAAGATGGCGGCGTAATGATGGTGATGTAATATGGCAACTCTTCAGTTTATTAGTCCCCTACCGTTAGTTCTTCCGCCTTCAACGTATATACGATTTTTCAACAAAAATCAGTAGAAAGGTAGAGGGGCATTCCGGATCTGAACGCTATACCAATTGACAAGATGCAAAAATGGCAAGAACAACTCGCGTCGGGAGCTATTTTTCCCCATTTCTATTCATTTTTCCTGCACTTTGTTATGCATGGCATGTTCATCTTATTAATAATTTGTCCGATACTCAAACCCCGCCGCATTCAGCACTTTCAGTGATTAATGAACGTTAGCGTTTCAGTTTAGTTCAGCCTCGGTGTTTAAGGCATCTTAAATGATTATTTATTGTATTTCTATCAATATTGTGTAAACACCCATCCGAGGCAACTGCCTGCCTCGTTGTCAGCGTAGCTACGGGTCTGACTGAATTTTACTGAAAAAATACACTTTAAAAACGAGTTTGTTCTACAAGGAACAAATTAGTTTCTGTTATGCACACACAGGGAATTTCAGGGCCGTTTTGTGACGTTTTAGGAACATGTTTGGCCACTTTCTGGCCCCTTTCTAAAAGGCCAAAAAGAATATACTTTTCTGAAGTCACAACATTTCCAATCTCATTATTTAATGAAAACCATAAAGCCGTTGCTTCAATTTACTGATGAGCAATAACCTTCTGCATTGAATATTGGCGCATAAAGAGCATGTAAAACATAACTGTCAAATGTAATCTGAAACGAGAAGTCTATGCCCACTAACAGTTGCTTTATTGTGATTCCTCCATTGTTGAAATGCTACGCAGATAAAAAACAATAGTGAATGGTTTGTTTGTTTGTTTTTATGGTGTTTTACGTCATTTTCAACACATGTTAGGTTATATGTGACTGTCGATTTTTTGTGGTGGAGGCAGACCATCCACTTTTTCTGGGTAGAACTAGTTCTGTACACCTCCTGCCATCCGTAAGAATCGACATTTCCTCACTTTACAAGTCGAGCTCCCAGTGGGATTCGAATACTACTAGTGAATGGAATGTAGAATGATTTATGCGCACAACATACCTGTTTAATATTTGTTTAGTTTGATAAAATTACCTTATGCAGTTTTCGAGTTATGGAAAGGATACGATTTTGATACATTTGAGCTTTGCTTTCTATGTATGGCCGTGACATTTGAGATAAGGAGCCGATTTATGTGCATGACACAACAGGCCTTGAATTCATCAACCATTCTTGAGAATATTCTTAGGCCCAAATATGCAAATTCACACACACACATGTCAAATAACTCTGACTTTCATTTTGGCAGAGTTATGCCCCCTTTCATGAAACTTAAACCTACAAACTAGCCAAGCTCATATCTGGCCATGACTTAAAAAGTAGTTGACCTATGTTCATGAACCTTCAAACACATATTCATCTTACCACAAGGGATAATGTTACTCATGACCATTAACTCCGACTTTCATTTCAGCAGAGTTATGACCTTTTTTATAAAACTTTGCAGTGGGGCTTCAATTTCTAGACAATTTACATCAATAAGTAACACGTATTATTGGTGGCGGATTCACAATGAGGCGGCGTTGGGAATGAGGAATTTAAAGATTGTTTTATGTGTTTGTCTGCCAATTTTAATTGTGTTGGTCAGCATTGCACCCCACCCCATCCCACGCTTCCTCAACTCCCCGTACATATACACACATAAATCCAGTCCAGAATCCATTGTAACTAAACACACATACACACATAAACTTAAAGTGTGTATATGCCCTGGTTTTATTACGCTTTCATCAACAGCACCATGTTTTGACTCATGCCTAACGATTGATGAGTACATTCTTTAAAGAACCTAATCCGCCAAATAACGGCAACATTGCTAAAATTACACTACAAACCCGTTTATCAAAACTCTATCCAGGTGTTAAGGTCATATGAAAATGTATATATGCCGGTTAAAAGTAAAGGTTTATTCATGTGATCTTAAAATACCTGTGATTAAATATGCGTAAAATTATTGATGAGTTGGTAACTCTTTAATTTGACTCACCAGTTTTAGGGTTTGACCTGGCTGGTTAAAGCCGTTTATATTGTGTCTATATTTCGCTCGGTTATGTTACGCTGATAACTACTGACATACATATGTTTTGGTTTTATATAATACAGAAGAGAAATCCATGAAAATCAATCCTTGCAATTCGATCTTTTCTGACGCCTCTCCATTACAGTTAACATTGAGTGTGGCTTACAGCTAAATATGTTTGAATCAGGTGCCACAGTAACTAGCAAAATCGGTTTGCTCAATTTATTGAAACTGTAAACTGTAAATGCTACCTTTAGCCTTGGAATTTTTACCTTTAGCGGAGGTTGTTACCTTTAGTGGAATTCTTACTTTTAGCGGCAGTTGTTACCTTTAGTGGAATTGTTACTTTAGCAGCCGTTGTTACCTTTAGTGGAATTGTTACCTTTAGCGGCCGTTGTTACTTTTAGTGGAATTGTTACCTTTAGCGGCCGTTGTTACCTTTAGTGAAAGTGTTACCTTTAGCGGCAGTTGTTACCTTTAGTGGAATTGTTACCTTTAGCAGCAGTTGTTACCTTTAGCGTTGGCAATGTTACATTTAGCGGCCGTTGTTACCTTTAGTGGAATGGTTACTTTAGCGGCCGTTGTTACCTTTAGTGAAAGTGTTACCTTTAGCGGCAGTTGTAACTTTCAGTGGAATTGATACCTTTAGCAGCGGTTGTTACCTTTAGCATTGGAAATGTTACATTTAGCGGCCGTTGTTACCTTTAGTGGAATTGTTACTTTTAGCGGCGGTTGTTACCTTTAGTGGAATTGTTACCTTTAGCGGCCGTTGTTACCTTTAGTGGAATTGTTACCTTTAGCGGCCGTTGTTACCTTTAGTGAAAGTGTTACCCTTAGCGGCAGTTGTTACCTTTAGTTGAATTGTTACCTTTATCAGCGGTTGTTACCTTTAGCGTTGGAAATGTTACATTTAGCGGCCGTTGTTACCTTTAGTGGAATTGTAACTTTAGCCGCCGTTGTTACCTTTAGTGAAAGTGTTACCTTTAGCGGCAGTTGTTACCTATAGTGGAATTGTTACCTTTAGCAGCGGTTGTTACCTTTAGCGTTGGAAATGTTACATTTAGCGGCCGTTGTTACTTTAGTGGAATTGTTAACTTTAGCGGCGGTTGTTACCTTTAGTGGAATTGTTGCCTTTAGCGGCGGTTGTTACCTTTAGTGAAAATTTTACCTTTAGCGGCCGTTGTTACCGTTAGTGGAATTATTACCTTTAGCGGCAGTTGTTACCTTTAGTGGAATTGTAACCTTTAGCGGCCGTTGCATTCAGTGGAATTGTTACCTTTAGCGGCGGTCGTTACATTTAGTGGATTTTTTACCTTTAACGGCGGTTGTTACCTTTATCGTTGGAATTGTTAATTTAGCGGTCGTTGTTACCTTTAGCGGAAGTGTTACCTTTAGCGGCCGTTGTTATGCTAAGTGCAGTTGTTAGCTTAAGCGGTTGTTGTTACCTTTAGTGCATTTGTTACCTTTAGTGGAATTGTTACCTTTAGTGGAATTGTTCCCTTTAGCGGCCGTTGTTACCTTTAGTGGAATGTTTGCCTTTAGCGGCCATTGTTACCATTAGTGGAATTGTTACCTTTATAGGAATTGTAACCTTTAATAGAATTGTTACCTTTACCGGCTACTATTACATTTAGTAGAATTGTTACCTGTTGCGGCCGTTGTTACCTTTCTTGGAAGTGTTAGTTTTAGCGGCCATTGTTACCTTTAGTGGAATTATTACCTTTAGCGGCGGTATTTACCTTTAGTGGAATTGTTACCTTTAATAAAAGTGTTACATTTAGCGGCTGCTATTACATTTAGTGGAATTGTTACCTGTTGCGGCCGTTGTTACCTTTCTTGGAATTGTTCCCTTTAGTGGTCGTTGTTACCTTTAGTCGAATTGTTACTTTTAGTGGAAATTTTGCCTTTAGCGGCCGTTGTTACCTTTAGTGAAATTGTTCCCTTTAGCGGTCGTTGTTGCCTTTAGTGGACATTTTGCATTTAGCGGCCGTTGTTACCTTTAGTGAAATTGTTACCTTTAGTGGTGGTTGTTACCTTTAGTGGTATTGTTAACTTTAATAGAATTGTTACCTTTAACGGCTGCTTTTACATTTAGTGGAATTGTTACCTGTTGCGGCCGTTGTTACCTTTCTTGGAATTGTTACATTTAGCGGCCGTTGTTACTTTTCGTGGAATTGTTACTTTTAGCGGCGGTATTTACCTTTAGTGGAATTGTTACCTTTAGCGGCCGTTGTTACATTTAGTGGAATTTTTACTTTTAGCGGCGGTATTTACATTTAGTGGAATTGTTTCCTTTAGCGGCCGTTGTTACCTTTAGTGGAATTGTGTTGTTACCTTTAGTGATATTATTACCTTTAGCGGCCGTTGTTATCTTTAGTGGAATTGTTACCTTCAGCGGCCGTTGTTACCTTTAGCGGGATTGTTACTGTTAACAGCAGTTGTTACCTTCAGCGGAATTGTTACCTTTAGAAGCCGCTGTTACCTTTAGTGGAATTATTAGCTTTGGTGGAATTATTACCTTTAGCGGCAGTTGTTATCTTTAGTGAAATTGTTGCCTTTAGCGGCGGTTGTTACCTTTTGTGGAAATTTTACCTTTAGCGGCCGTTGTTACCTTTAGCGGAATGTTTACCTTTAGCGGAGGTTGTTACCTTTAGTGGAAGTGTTACCTTTGGCGGCGGTTGTCACTTTTAGCGTTGTAATTGTTACCTTTAGCAGCCGTTGTTACCTTCAGTGGAATTGTTACCTTTACCTTTTAGCGGAACGGCCGTTCTTAACTTTAGTGGAATTGTTACCATTAGCGGCCTTTGTTACCGTTAGTGGAATTGTTACCTTTAGCGGCCGTTGTTACCTTTAGTGGAATTGTTACCTTAGCAGCCGTTGTTACCTTTAGTAGAACTGTTACCTTTAGCGACTGTTGTTACCTTTAGTGGAATTTTGACCTTTAGCGGCGGTTGTTACCTTTAGTGGAATTGTTACCTTTAGCGGCCGTTGTTACATTTAATGGAATTATTACCTTTAGCGACGGTTGTTACTTTTAGTGGAATTTTTACCTTTAGCGGCGGTTTTTACCTTTAGTGGACTTGCTATCTTTAGCGTTCGTTGTTACCTTTAGCGGTGTTGTTACCTTTAGCGGCGGTTGTTACCTTTAGTATTGGAAGTGTTACCTTTAGCGGCGGTTGTTATATTTAGCGTTGGAATTCTTAGCTTTAGCGTTGTAACGCGATACATCTCGGAGGAGTTCGACACTGAACACAATCAAAGCAGTCATTGCAAAGTTATTGAGCTACTGTCTTATTACCTTTAGTGGAATTATTACCTTTAGCGGCCGTTGTAACCTTTAGTGGAATTGTTACCTTTAGCTGTGGCTGTTACCTTTAGCGTTGGAATTGTTACCTTTAGCGGCGGTTGTTACTTTTAGTGGAATGTTTACCTTTAGCGTTCGTTGTTACCTTTAGTGGAATTGTTACCTTTAGCGGTGTTGTTACCTTTAGGTTAGAATTGTTACCTTTAGCGGCGGTTGTTACCTTTATTGGAATTGTGACCTTTTACGGCTGTTGTTACCTTTAGTGGAACTGTAACCTTTAGCGGCGGTTGTTACCATTAGCGTTGGAAGTGTTACCTTTAGCGGTGGTTGTTATATTTAGCGTTGGAATTCTAAAATCAAAGCAGTCATTGCGAAGTTATTGAGCTACCGTCTTCAGTTTCAATCCAAACAGATAGACGAGATTTAAAATTGTGTAAACATTTATTTCATTAAAACTCATGTTATGTCTTTATTTTATTAAGTGCAATCACTGTTTTATTTAGCGTTCAACTGCGCTTGAGCGAATGTTCATTCCAATATCAAGTAATGCCATCGTTCATTGACTTATTGAAAAGTAGTTGAAACACTAAATAAGTTCGTGTTTATTAAGTGGAATTTTAACACAATAAAAACCCAACATCCTACGTTCGCTATATTAGGGTTTCCATTTTGTTAGAATGTCAATACATAAACACCAACTCATATATAAACAGTATTTCGCACTACATTTTTTTTGCTATATATGTCCCCCATGTAGGAGCGGATATTTAAACTTTAAAACAACAAGTTACAACTAAAACAAATCACACACAATAACACGATTTTCTACATTGATTTTTTTATAACATTTCAGATTTTTTTTTAATGGTGAAGTGGGGTTCCAGGTTGGGGTGCTCAACCAAAGTAAACACAGATTGACAACGCCAAAAAAAACTAAACCTGTTTTCCACATGAATGTTATACCTTTATTAATTGTAGGGGGGTCGCGCGCGCCGGTTGTGCCCCACTAGCCCCTTAGTATACCATTGCCTTTTACGGAAAAGAAACTACGACAAACACTTGTTCAATTATTGTCAGCTGTCTCGATACGTCAGTGGACTGAGCTTTAGGGCTACAGTACTTAGCCACGTGTGGTGTCGCTCCCTGGTGCAGGCATTTCTGGTGGTCCTTCATCCTTCATCTCATGTCGCTCTGAGGCTATGTTTTATGAGTGGCGGTTCATGTCATAAGTCCCCAAAAGTAACGCGTTAGAAAAAGTAACGCGTTACCCCTAATTTTCTAACGCATTACTCCCGATTTTCTAACGCGTTAGAAATTACATATATATTGAATGGAAAGTTAATGTCATAATCCATTTGAACATTTTCTAACGCGTTAGACACGAAAATGTAACGTGTTAGTCTTTACATCTTTTATCAAACAGTAATTAACGCGTTACTTTTTAAGACAATTTTCGCATTCTAGGAGTAACGCGTTAGAAATATATTGGTAACGCTTTAGAGAAGCAGCATGTAACGCGTTACTTGTCAAATCCGTAAATCAATGTAAAACAATGCCTTACCGCGCTTGTGTATGTTTACCACCACTAATTACACAAAAAGCGTCCGAGGTGGTTTCGAATGTGTAATAAAATGTAATCCGTCTCTTTTTGATGGAAATGGGCATTATTAGTAGGGGAAAACTGCCCATTTCTATTCGATTTTGTGGTTGTATGTATACGAAGTGTATTAATAGGTTTTACTGGATCACTGATGAACATTTTCGAAATTTCGACTCAATGGTTACACTTTTTGAGCAATGATAACAATGAATCAATGAAAACAGCTATACCCTTGACATGTTTAGTAACAAACAAGAACTTTCTAACATGTCTTGTGAGCCCACCACCTTTTCTAGTGATTTTTCAAGTGGAAAATTAGATTTCTATATGAACATTACCTGCTGCATTATCCATACTTGAGTTGAATTTGCCCGCAAATCATCAATATGTGACACTTTAACATTGGTGTCTATGGGGAAAATAATTAGTGAGTCTTCGCTGGCATGGGGTAAAACACTGGAGTGGAGTCTTGGAGTGGTTTTCGGAGTCAATTTTTGGAGTAAATATTTGGCGTTAGTTTTGGAGTGAGTTTTTGGATTCATATTTTTGTGTTTGTTGTTGTTGTTTTTGTTTTGTTTTGTTTTGTGGTGTGGGAGGTGGTGCGGGTGTGTGTGTGGCGGGGGGGGGGTGGGGGGGGGGGAGGGGGGTGGGGGGAGGGGAATTTGAATTGATTTTTTTTATAACAGACTGCATTTTGCCTTTTGGTTTTAGCGTTCAATTGCATTTTTCACAAAAACTGACTCCAAAGAACCTCATTCTTAAAGATTGACAACAAAGGCCACTAAGAAAGACCCCACTCCGTCTTGTAAGTTAACTATTCTTCTCCCGACTCTGGTTCCATAACCATTATCATCTCATAAAGTTGGTGAATGCGTATCCGTGAGCAGTAATAAAAATAATAGCTGGGAACTGCTGACCACTGACTCTCACTCAAAGAACTCAGGTGTCAATAATAAGTGTTTATTTTCGACCAGTGAATTAAGAATCACTGTTTCGATGCATGCTGGGAGAATAACAGTACTGATAATGATGATGATTGCTATGTTAATTAGCATCATTGATAGACTGGACAAGTTGCTAGTCTAGTCTGTTATAAGCACTGTTCAACACACGTTAACTGACAACACTAGACCTGCAGAAATAGTACACTTTAACATATGCGATAATAAAGCCATTTACCAGTGAAAGTATTTGTCATATAAAGGTATCTATTGTACAGAAAAAAATGCAAAGATCGCTGAAAATCAAAAAGGAAGTGAATTATATTATATATATATATATATATATATAGGGAGAAATATTTGTGAAACTAACCAAGGACAGACAAACTTCGGACGAAACTACCGGCAGGGCGTCCTAGCTATGACGAGATACACAAGAAATCAAGCGTATGCATTCACTCCTTAAAAAAAGTGCGTAGCTGCAACACAGGTTGATGAACCTGTATCTCTACACTCATAAACACACTCGTTCTGAGGACACAATAAACATATAGACGCATACATACATACATAATTATAGCTCATATGAGTGGGCCACATTTTAAGCGTTTTAATATATATGGGCACACAACGGCGTAACTAAAAGTGATGTGTATTTATTCGTCTAGAAAAAAAACACTTTACATATCATTGGGTAAAAAAAACTCTCAACTATTTAAAATTAAAGCAAACTGTTAGACAATATGTAAAGACGCATAAAAACTTGTAGATTGCAGGTGTTATTTACGGTATAACTCAAGGACTTGAACAACGGCTCATGTTTATAGTTTCAATAATTTGTACATGTAACATTTAAAACTTATGTCTTGATAGACGTCTTCGAGTATATCACAAACAAATGCAAACATATATAAATATTTATACATGTCATGGTTAAAATTAGACGCATAACAAAGAAAAAAAAAAAAAAAGAGTTTTAAATTATCAGGTAAAATACACGAATTTTGTAGTAATACTTTACAATATTATTTTTTTTTGTTATGGGTACATAGCATGGTGGGTCAATGATACGGTACTGATCGTCTTGCAACTTTCATGTAAGATGCCTAGTAATTTTGGTGCAGGTCATAATACAAGACGAATTTCTTCTATTATATACTGCTTGGGCAGATGCTTGATTTATATGCAATCAATTGTGTAATTTGGTTTTTTACATGCTTACAATTAGATTGTGCTTTTGTTTATAAATGTATATATTCTATGAATAGGCATTATTGTCTGACTCTCTAAGGGTTCTGATCATGATCATGGATATTACCTTAAAGGAGATATAAAGAAAGAAGCCCTCAATTGTAGAACTTTTCGACTCAGAAAGGATTTAAAACTTTATGTTGGTTTGAGATATTAAAACTACGGAAGATGCTGTGTGTCAAGCTCTCAAGTGTTAATATAAATCTGTATTTCAGTTGTCCGTCACTTTTTTGAAAATATTTTTTATTAACTAAAACAATTGA